>LD347126.1:53241-63757 GCA_001465055.1 Ptychodera flava | reverse complement strand
CTATAGTCTATATTAGCTAAAAAACCATTCTGCTTAGATAATGACATGCCATATTCATTGATGATAAGGATTGCCTGTTTGGAAGTCTGAAAAGCAGTGTGGAGAGCAGAGTATAAAGTATAAATGATATTATCGATTGTACAGAAGTTATCCCCAAAATAACCAAACATGGATGAGGTTGGATCACAAGCAAAATACCACTGTTCAAATGAAAGCTTGTTTTCAAATCTGCTGCCTGTAAATGTGCACATGAATCTCTACAATGCCTGTGTGGATACAATTTGTCATACAATGACTTTCCTACATAAAGAATTGAATCAATACCAGTTCTGTTCCAAAAACACGTCAAAATTTTTTAAATATGCTAAGGCTATTAGGCTATTTGGCATGCATGTGCTGGTATCAGCAGCACACAGTGGGGAAATGTAGGTGACCCCGATGCAAGTTGCCATAAGTTTAATAACCTTTTTCATCACTGCCTTAGTAGTAAGACATACTGGTGCAGTGTCAGGGCTTGGATTTGTTTCATCATCACCTCCCAAAAGAAGTAGTGCTTTCATATATTGATTACAGTTACACAAAAAATTTGGATGATCTATGTTATAGAAAAATACTGTTGTTGTGCCATTTTTAAGAGAACTTTACAGTGAACACAATGAAAACAGCCAATTGATATTCTGTACTGCTGCAACAAGTGACTAACAATTGTGATATGTTTAAAGTCGTATCAAAGATATTTGTGAAGGAAAATACCAGATTCTTTCTTTTCATAGCTCACACTGTTTTATATTTTACTTTTGAAGAGTTTTTACACAGGAATAATTATACTGATATGTCTTTGTTTCTTTGACTTTGTTGGTGTTATCAGTCAGTAATTTGTGTTTGGCAAGTGACAAGTTATATCAGTGACATGTTTTTCGCAACTCCTTGTTTCAACTCCGTATATGCCTAGCTATTGACTCCTCCTCATATGCCTTAGTTTTTATCTCCTGTTATGCCTTGTTTTTGACTTCTTGTTTTTGGCCTTATCTGGCAAAACTCAGCAACGATTTCCAAGCTTAATTGACACAGTATTTTATATTGCTGTTTCAAATCAAACTGATGAAACAATTCCCTTCATACAGAAGTGACATTTTGGTATTTGACGCAAAATTATTCTAAAACGGTCTTTTTGGCCGAAATTCTGCTCTATCGGGGCAAAATCCTTTCAATGCCTACCTTTACCTCCTAACTGACCCCAGAAATGATGTGATTAACTTCTAACGTCCAAAACCGCTCGTTTTCTGAAACATAACGTACTCGAAAAGTTGTTTACCCATAGCTGCAAAATTGTAGCTCTACGGTGAGGCGGTCGGTGAGTTTGGGTTTTTGTGACCTCGCTCACCAGTAGAGCTACAATGCCGAAGGCCCTGAAGCATACAAAATAAGCACGCTGCACATGGCATGGCATTTTGATGTAAAATCCCATATATTTACTGCATTTGGTCATACTGATTTATCATTACTGAAGATTAAACACTATACTACACTAACCTTGTCGTGTATGGGGTTTGGTATTTGTTCAAATACGTCGATCGCGTTCCAAAAACATTTCTTGGAGCCGCCATTTCCAACTTCCGGTAATGGCAGCTCCCAGAAACACGCTCATTGTTTATGGAACGCGATCGACGTGTCTGTGGAAATACCAAACCCCATAAACGACAAGGTTAGTGTAGTATAGTGTTTAGTCTTCAGTAGTGATAAATCGGTACGACCAAATGCAGTAAATATGTGGGATTTTACATGAAAATGCCGCGCCATGTAGGGCGCGCTTATTTTGTATGCTACAGGGCCTTCGGCATTGTAGCTCTACTGGTGAGCGAGGTTGCAAAAACCCAAACTCACCGACTGCCTCACCACCACCGTAGAGCTACAATTTTGCAGCTAGTTTACCCATAGAGGTCGCCATTTTGAATCTCGCCAGTTACCTCTATGGACCTGTACGCAGGGCTACACGTGCACATGCTTGCAAGTGAAAAGGTTCATTCACGGTAACGCCACAAAACAAAAGTGACTTTGATTCATCACTGTCCCTCTCTATGATCAGACCATAACTTTCCAAGCAACATTGTATCTACACATCACAAAGCGTTGTGCAAATCCTTAAGTGCAAATTCTGCAAGGACAAGTCAAGGTCTGGTTCTAGACAGGCAGGAAATTCTCACGTAAACACAATACAGTTACTTGTATTTGGTATGTTTGATGTCACTGGTGTATAACTGTTTACGGCCCGAGTGAACATCAAGAGTCTATCGAGTGGCATTCCTGAGGTCCCAATGGATTTTGACCCCAGTCTGCTTATTTGTCTAGCCTTGGAATACACTTAGTCTGTAGTAAAAGAGTTGTTTTCATTGAACATGAAGTCTTTATACTGCTAAGGAACGTACATGACGGCATGGAACCTGCACATGGGCGCTACACTGAACGCTACAGCAGATGATGCTGAAGACCCCCAGCTTATTGTTTTTAGGTAACAGAGCATGACGATGCTGAAGTTATTTTCGTATTCGTTTTCGTATTCGTATTCGTATTGGAGTCACTGACAGAAATTGGTATTTTTAGTCCAGGTTTCAGGTATGAAACGTGCAATATACGATATTTACTAAGGTTTAAATATTGTGATAATTTGATTCGTAATTTCATCTGCCAAACAAATTTTGTTAAATTTACATAAATTTGCATTTGTAGATTATAAAGAATTTTGTTTACCTCATTTTATTTGAAAAAATTACTTAAAATCGGTTGGGATCTGGTAGGGCAGCATCTTCGCTAGCCAATGTCTCTTGACCGGGCAGCTGGATGAACCCCGAAATCAGGTAGTTAGTGCCAAGTTAGCTGTGATATCGCAGCGGTACTTGTGGCGTATATCGAACGCGATCGGGTCATTGGGGTCATCGTGGCAATGACCCCAATGACCCGATCGCGTTCGATATACGCCACAAGTACCGCTGCAATATCACAGCTAGTGCCAAGTAGGCCTAATATGGGACTCGTGAAAGCGTACGATGGTAAAACAGTTGTTGTGCAAAGAAGCAGCCCCGGACTGTACCATTATTTTGCGGGGAGGGCAGATTTTTGTGAGGCGCTGCAAAACGGGTGACTGTTGAAAGCTATGATGAACGGGGGAATCTCCAGGACAACCATCTAAATAAAAAAATGTGAAAATTGTTATATCCGGTCATCCTTTTGGACTCACTTTAGAATAATCATATCCATTTACAATTTGTATTGCATTTTATTTTACTTGATTTTGATATGGCTGTACGTAGACCTGAAATAAATTATAATAACAATACAATACGATACTTTACAAAAACTCTATCGCTCAACAACACACTCAGTGTGCGGTAAGGCAAAAATTACGAAAATGCAAGTTACGACAAAGTTGTACGTGCTTCTACAGGGGAGAAAGTAACAGAAATCAATCACAATAGGTAGTTTATCTTTCGACAAACACTGGGATTTAATGCGCATATACGTTTGAGTTTTATTCTCTTGCCTACAAAATATATTTCGAAAGTTGATAGTTGCTGCATTTCTATTCAGAGTTTTTGTTGAAAAAAGTAGCTATCTACAGCTAGCGGCTTAATTGGTCCCCCAAAATAGTACTGCTGAAAGTTTTTGGAGTGACCAACAGAACGGAGTTGTAGGCGGGGCAAACTACGTAAAGCTAAAACTGGATCGCACAGTAACAAATGACGGAAACCGATCGAGCCAGTCGCGACAGTTAAGACTAGCTGAAGTCTATTTATCATAGAATACAGGTATTTCTCGATATTTCGCGATACAAATTAATTTCCATGCATTCTGATGTATCTTATCATACCGCAAGTTGATCAACATGTTCTGGCAATGACAGTTGACGCAAACGCAAGGAAAGAAAAAGAGATGGGCCGTACTCAAATAAAGACTCTGACAACAGCTCACACATTAATTTAATCTTTATTAGTGAAACAAATGTACCGATCAGGACATAGGCCTCTGATACAATTTTATTCATCTCGTTTTCTTTTATGCCGCTTTCCCACATCATATGAGATGATATTTCCTTTGCGACAGCAGTCTAAATTTAGCATGTCATATATATAATTTTTCAGGTTTTCGTGACACTACAAAAGCCTCTAATATTTTCAAGGTCCAAGGTTTGCCCCTAAAATTTTGACTTGGGGCATGCGATCAACAGAAAATGTTAACGTTGAGCCCTGCATTCACTGTCGTTATGATGATCACTTTCACAGAGATATCAGTTTAAAACAAGAAAATTACCTTTACAACTCGTCAAATTTGGCGGGTCAGCTAAATTTCCATTATTATACTAATGATGTCAACAGAATGTTGAAGTTGGTTGTTGTGATAGAAGTTAACACGAAAGCGAATACGAATACGAATACGAAAATGATGTTTGTTTAACAAATCTTTCCTCCAAAGACTACTACTGGCCCACAGGCGCTCCTTAGCTTGGTAGTCTGCTAAATAGTTCGATTTTCAGCTCGATCTATCGATCCAGTTGTCAATATGCCCGCCACTGTAACCAAGTGAGTATTTAGGGTACAATGGCGGGCATATTGACTACGGGATCGATAGATCGAGCCGAAAATCGATCTATTTAGCAGACTAATCAGCTAAGGGGCGCCTGTGTACTGGCCGTTTGTTTTTAAAATCTCTCCTCTAATGATAGCAACGATATCTTTCAATCAAGGGCCTAAAAAGATTGGATCTTTTTAACTTACATTCTCAAATATTGAAGTATTGATATATTGTCATATAAAAAGCACTTAAAGTTCTGTAAAGACAGAACTTTTTATATAAAACGTACGAAATTTGGACTAAAAATAAAAAATTTTATCAGTGACTCCAATACGAATACGAATACGAATACGAAAACGAATACGAAAACGAATACGAAAATAACTTCAGCATCGTCAGAGCATGCGCATCTAAAGAAAATTTACCCCCAACTTCAATGGAAAAAACTATTACAAGTTCGACTCACACTTCAGCTATACGGACTCTGCGGTAACTTTATGCAAACGTACGCATTTTTGACACACCTCACTCAAATAAAAACCCACTTGAGTACAAAGTTTATGGCAACAGACTCCCAAAGAAGTTAAAAAATTACCACAATGCAACAGAACATCGGAGGACCATAGTCATAAAACATAGAAGCGAGACTGTCTATGGTAGAACATAGTGAACCAACTTTACAAATTTCGAGTCGCAAGTCTGGCGAATGCTTTGACAGTCTGAGTCGCCAATGAGTCATTTGCCGGCAAGCGGTAGCGCGAACACTGCAAGGGTAATTTTAGATTCTGATTCAGGGGTTGTAGCTCGTAATAGCCTGAAAATGTGAATCCTTGGTAGCCAAATTGGGTATTTTGTAAAGACAACAGGCGTGTATAAATCGCTTTACAAATGACTGAGAAATGGCTGGTATAGATGACGGATGGACAGGATTTTGGATTCGGATTCAGAAAATACAAGCTTGAATACCAGATGTCAAGGATAATTTTGGATTCAGATTCAAAGGATGTAGCTCTGAATAGCCAAAAAAAGTGAATATTTGGTCAAATTTGATTTTTTGGTGAAAGAAAAGTGGCGTGCATTGAGTGGTCATAGGGTACTTACTATACTAAGGCCAAGTTGTTCTAAAATTGCTTTAAAAATGACCGAGATATAATTGGAGACGGATGCACGGACGGACAGACGGGACCTTATCTACTAGTCCCCTGCGCTGCGCGCACGGGGACTAATAACAAAGGCACTGTATTTAAAGATAATCTTTCATTTTTGAATGGCTCTTAGGGAGGAAATCAACTCAAAACAGTCGGTAGGCTGAGGAGTCCCTAAAGACTCCACAGCACTGGTGAATATTCATGAGCTGCCACCCATATTCATGACTATGGCAATGCCAATTAATGCAGAGAGGTGTGAAATATCAATGATATACTGGCAAACTCCGATCAATGTCAATCTTCTCGGTTGGGCATGGGAATAAAAAAAGGCAAAGTAGTGCTAGATTTCTTTCAAGAGCGTATTAAAGTTTGAAGAGTCAAGAGAAACCTTTGCCTAGCTAATTTGTCTCACCAACGCAATGTGTCCGTTTCATTAATTTGCCTGTATATGTGACAATGTAAGTCGTGACCTTTCCTCTGAAACTGAACCTTGTAATTACTCGTAAATACCGCTAGTGAGAGTACCTCGAAAAATGGTTTTACACACTTTGTGTTAGTTTTTAATGTCACTTGAGGCCTTACATGACATGGAAAATGCAGTATTCTTTGTGGAGAAGCATTTTAGGCACGAGAGATTTGAACATGTGACCCTCTGCCTAAATATTACTGGCTATGGAGCGCGAGTTATTACATATATTACATGTAGAAACCCGATCGTAATATTGGTTGATGGTCCAGACACAAGACGTCACATGGTAGCTTTGAACACCAGTGTTTCTGTCAGAGAACAGCATTAGATATATAGATAAGGCTCCCTTGGTGCTTGGTCAGACCTTTACAACCGCAACAAAATGGAATTATTCACATTATGTTTATCTGTGACCTCTGAAAGTTAGATAACTAGCTCCCAACTACGAAACTAGTTCAGTCATGTGAACTTGTAAATTTTGATACATTTATATATAAACTTAACGCATCGAAAACAAAGGTCATGGGGTTCTGGTTCAAGGGTGCTTACTACAGTTGACTTGAGTCTATCCCGAAAATTTTGTTCAGGAGATCAGTAGCCTAGGACTGACAGAGATAGTCTAAGATTCATTTCTGTAGCTTGTTTGGTCTGTGCACATTACAAAATTTAATTTTTGTGACTACAGTTTAGTCCGCAACGTACTTACTTCTGAACACAGTGCATGCATGAGCACATTGATAAGTTTGAAAACAGACACTTGACTTCAAACTCAAGCTTAGAGTCTCAGCAAGGTAGTGTGCTGAGTCTGCTACCTAAGAAATATCAGTCTGATGATCCTTTTTGACAAACAAATAAAACAGAATTAGTAAGAGAAATCAGTAATCAATGAAAATACCGCCAATGGCGCTTGGACAACGACCGCCTAGTATTATCGGCATTTATCAACGACCCCACTCACTGTGAATTAGACAGACCATGAAGTCAATGTGCAACATATACATGTAGCTAAAAGACTATTTTTTCACATTGCGATTTTAAGCCCATTTTTATGAGAAAAGGGACATGTATATGTACCGGGATATATGGAGAAAAAAGAAGAAGACATATCTGTAAATGGTTTGTTGAGAGACAATCATGTATGCATCTCTTGAAAAATTTTGGGGTTATAAGGTATAACAGTAGTGCAAGAATAATGAGGTTAGAATAAGTGTATTAAAGCTAAGCTGACAGTAATTAAGATTACAAAATTATACACTAAGCTAAGGAAATCTGAATGAAATAAATGTTGAAAGTAGTAATTGAAGCTAAGATAGGAATGAACTGAATTAAAAAGATTGGTAGAAGGCCACCACAGGAATTGGTCAATACCATGGTGTTGGAAACGTAATGCCAACCTTTCCTGCCACCCTTATTACAACCAGATATGAACTGAAAATGCTCTCGTGTTTCATTATATATTGCATTATATGTAAATTTGAACCTTTGCCACATGTTTGCAACTTCATTGAAAGTACTATGATCAGTGTAATGAACAATATTCACCGCCGATTAATTCTAAAAGTTCATTAAGTATACAAATATGTAATTAGCTGAAATAAAAATATTAAAGCTCTTTGACTTCTGTCATTGTATCACCACTTTATATAGCAAGTGTAATTACCTTTGGCCAAGTCCTTCAAGCCATATATGCCGAACTGTGAAAGCTCATTAGATATGCAAATTATAAAATTAATTTATAGCTGATATGAAAACATGAAATGACTTTCGATATTGTTTTAACCTGGTATAATCATCAATGTACATAGCATGTTTTGCCAACTTTGATCAAGTAAGTCCTAGGATATATCCATAATTAGAAAAGATCATTGAATATGCAAATTAGGAATTGGCTGAAGAAAAATTGCTTAATGACTTTAAATAATGCTGTATCATAGTATCTTTAATGTATATAGCAAGGTTCATCAACTTTGGTCCGGTCAATTCAGATATATATCCCTAATTAGCAAAGTTCATTAAATATGTAAAGTAGGAATTGGCGGAAGTAAAAATGCTTAATGACTTTCAATAATGTTGTATCATAGTATCTTCAATATATGTAGCAAGTTTTGTCAACTTTGGTCAAGTCAATTCAGATATATATCCCTAATTATGAAAATTCATTTAATATGCAAATTAGGAATTGGCTGAAGTAAAAATGTCTTATGACTTTCAATAATGTTATATCACAGTATCTTTGATGTATATAGCAAGTTTCAACAACTACAATCAAGTTAATTCAGATATAAATCTCAAATTAGGAAAGTTCATTAAATATTCAAATTCGGAATTGGCTGCAGTAAAAATGCTTAATGACTTTCAAGGATGTTGTATCATGGTGGCTTAAATACATGTAGCAAGTTTCAAAAACTTTAGTCCAGTCAATTCAAATATATATCCCTTATTAGCAAAGTTCATTAAATATGCAAAATTAGGAATTGGGTGAAGTTAAAATGCTTGATGACTTTCAAGAATGTTAAATTATAGTATCTTCAATATACATACCAAGTTTGGTCAATTTTGATCAAGTCAAATCAGCTATATATCCCTAATTAGGAAAGTTCATTAAATATGCAAATTAGCAACTATCTTTCATGTCACCCCTTAATGGTTCCCACTGATAATATATCTTGGTATGATCAACATTTGTAGCAAATCTCATCAAATTGTGTACAGTTGTTTTTAATGTATAACCGTTTTTTCTAAAATCATTAATTATGCAAATAAGCAAAAAGTATGCAAGCCACACCCACCCAAAACTAATCAGTTCTTGCCATTTGCTAACTGAATCTATTTACCAGATTTGATTCTGATCAGATCAGCTGTTTTTGAGATATCGGACAAACAGACAGACAGACAGACAGACAGACAGACGGACACACAGACAGACAGACATCGCTCACAGACATATGCCACACACGTGAGCAAAAAATACATAATCCTATTTTCTCCCTTCTCTATAACATAACAATAAGAAAGACAGCGAGTGCATATTGTTTTCGTAATAAATTTTATTCATGCACTCTCCATACTGTTTTCAGGGGACCTGTTCAGTCACTCTCCTAATGTCAGCATTGCCATATTCAAATCACACGAGATGACACAATTTTTTTTTACTGGCCTGACTATTTTCAGGGGAGCTGCTATGTCACTCGCCTACCACTCGCCTAGATAGTTTCAGGAGAGTGAATTTTAGCTCTCCCGCCATTTTCAAAAAATAAGCCCTGGAGTTTGTTCATGTTTAACTCCATACGGGTCTAAGACATGTTTACTGAAGAGATACAAAGGTCAGAAACAAAAGCTTACAAACCTTGACTGCAAAACTTCCTTCGTTTGAAGTTCAAAGTTGTAATATTTTTGGCTGAATAAGAGTGAAGGGATATCTTCAACTGAATTGTTAGTTCCACTTCAGTTTCTTGACTTCCAGCACAAATGAGCATAACTTGAAACACTGCAATGAACAGAAATCCTTTATTATTACACATCTATTTTACAATGAGTCTACTACTACTTTTCATAATAATTGAACTAATGATAACATTATGTTCTAATGCATGCATTCACAAATATCATTATAATTTTGTTGTATACTGATATTTGCAGAACAGATTTACTTAAAATTTGAATTCTATGAATCAACTTACATGCCAGTTGGATAATACACACTCAGTACCTCCACCATAAAATTTCAAGATTAATTTCCATTGAATGTGTTTACGATTATCTTTACTTGTTTATGTTATTGTATCATGTAACACTCTCAGTAACGGTGGTCAATATAACAACCAGATATGAACTGAAAATGTTCACGTTTCATTATATTTTGCATGTATGTGCAAATTTGAACCTTTGCCACATGTTTGCAACATAATTGAAAGTGTTATGATCAACATAATAAACAATATTCACCACAGATCAATTCTAAAGGTCATTAAGGGAGCTGTCATTATTTATGGCCTGGGGGGGTTTGGAGGAATCTGAGGGGGGTCACTCAAAAAATCGAAAGCTACAAGGGGGGGTTGCTCAAAAGTGGAGAACAAGAAAGGGGGAGCTACTCAATTTTGTTGACATGTATTGAAGCATTTAGTGGAGCTATGAATTAATACAACAATAACAGTAAAGATATGTATATTCATACCCGGTATTTGCAGGGTGTGTACACACACACACACACACACACACACACACATAACATATATATAAATCATAATACAGGTGGTTTCAAGTAGAAACTAAAATCTCATTACACTATGTGTTTCACGTTATTGTGATCTTCAGACGAGAATGATCAGCTATT
>LD347126.1:26978-38713 GCA_001465055.1 Ptychodera flava | reverse complement strand
CAAAACAAATTGACGTGCATCTGTATGCCATATGAAGTAATCCTTGTATAAAGTTTGAATGAAATCGCTCCAGGCATCTCAGAGATATCTGCGTGAACGGACGGACGCACGCACGCACGCACGCACGCACAGATGCACGCACGCACGCACGGACATGACCAAACCTATAAGTCCCCCCGGACGGTGTCCGTGGGGACTAAAAACATTCAAATCACTGACAATCAGCCACTCAGACAGAGGTTCTGTAGTGTACGAGCAAATTATATCAACAAACTGCTGCATAATTTAGATAGCAGATTTCCAGATGATGAGATGAATATTCTGGAATATTGTTTTGATGTGATTCTCAACCCACACAGATATCCTGACAATGTGGGTCAACCTATACCTGACTATGGGGTCAACCAGCTTGATAAACTGTCGATTCATTATAACAATACACCAGGTATTGATGCTGATAGAGCTAGGGCACACTTTCTGTTTTACAAACACTTCACAAGATCTCATAGGGATGCACTGAATTTTGATATGTATATCAAGCTGTTGCTAACTGATTTTACAGAGGAGTATCCTGACTTTGCCATTCTTGCTAAAATTGCTCTTGTCATACCAGTGTCTTCTGCCCCATGTGAGAGGGGCTTTTCAGTACAAAATGCCATCAAACAGAGTGCACGAAATAGACTCAATCCTCAAAGGCTTAATAGACTAATGTTCATCAAACTGGTTGGCCCCATCATAGATGATATTTTGACTTCATGAACACTGCTAGGTTATTTGCCGAAGGAGCTGCTGGCAGAGTGTGAACTCAAACCTACTGGACTCAATGCCATTTCAGAATATGGAATTACTTACCTTCTTGTCAATTTGCCAAATTTGAATACTTGTTCAAATTTCACAATGTTGTGAACTTGTCATTAAAGTTATGAGATAATTTCAATCATGAATTAGTGTTCTTTGAATTGATCAATGAGGGCCCTCAGTATGAACTAGAATTTTCATGTAAGAGTTATTTTAAGAAATGTGCAACCATTTGCCGTGTTTTAATACTAATTGAACACAGTGAAGACCATGGCATGGATAAACAATAAAATATTCTTGTGAAATAAATTGGGACCCCCATATTTTGATGTAGGACTCACATTTTCTAACACCAGGGGTCCCAGGGACTCTCAAAAGTAAAAAGTGATGTAAAACCCTGCATATATACTGTACGTACTTACATACATACATACATACACACATACATACAGACGCCATCGACTTCACCTTATACGATAATCTCACATTGGAATACCAAATGTGAGCTAAAAAAAATATTGCAATTGTTTATCTAATTCTGACATGGCAATATATGTATGGACCTAAGACAGAAATACGTGGCCTCATGAATAGTAATAATAATAACTAGAAGCATTTGCAAGCAAAAGCGAAGTTCGAGAGACCAGAGCAGCGGAAGAAAAGAGAATGTGTGAAGAAGATTGGTGCAGAATGAAAGAGTGCTTGGGATTTTAATATGCAAGCACGTACTTATAGTGAGGGCTGATACAACAACAAAAAACAACTAAAAGCAAGGCAGTCCAGGGAGTACACAGATTATAAATGCCTACATGTACGGTAAAAACGCAACAGATACATACGGGGGCGACAACGCATGGAAATGTATATCAGACGAGATGAGACATCAGACCTAGGCCGTTGAACTTGAAAACCGAGGCCACATGCATTTTAATTTGATTAAAAGCAATTAACGCTTCATCTGTTAAGAGTTTTTACCACTGACTAAAACAATTTTCATTGCTATGTCGCTGTTTTCACAAGATACTGATCGTTTGATCTTGGAAAGTTTAGTTTCTTTTATGTGCAGCCAACGCATGCCGGTGCGGTGACAGACAGTTCACTATGAATGCCTAGCTCTGCATGGCAGGGCTGTGTGTTACCGGCTTTAAACGGCCTCCCATCACAACCCTGCAGACTGATATAGAAAAAACCGCTGGTGGTTCCTGAGAAATACGGCGGGCAGTTTCTCCGCCGAAACAGCTGATTTTGAATGAAAATTTTGCATTGATCTTCGTTTTTGAGCACACCCACCTTGCCTAGGTACACGATGTGCCCAGCCGCGCTTGTAAACTTACGCAAAGCTACTTTTCTCTCTCTATGCGAGGGAAGTGTTCGTATCTGCCGCAATTGTTAGTCTCATTCAACCAGGCGTATAACGTAACAGTATAGCCCCACGTACGGCGAGTATTTAGAGAAAAATAAAAAGCAATGCAAAATAAAAAATAAATAAATAAACAGACAAGAAATGCCCGTAAAACCCATCCGAGCTGAGCGATGACGGCATAAGCGTGTCGCAATGCATTCTGGGTAATGAAGGTAAAATTTGTATATAGCATGTTCTATGGTAGTAATACGAAAGAAAGAAAGAAAGAAAGAAAGAAAGAAAGAAAGAAAGAAGGAAAGTGAGCAAAAACTAACAGTTCCAGAGCTGGTCTCTGGAACTAATTATATAGCATTATGTCACAAGAGCATTTTATATCTGTTGACCATATCATATGAGAAATCAGGAACTGCAGGTGTAGCATAGTTCCTCATCTGCAGCCATGGCATTTTGCCATAGTGAAAAGAGCTTTGAACTGTGTAGGAACATCATCCCCCCCCAGTCACCTAAAGTTCATTGTCGTAACATAATGTTCAATTGTCTTGTATTTATTATAAGTACCTTCTTCTCGTACACCATATTTACGGGTGCAAACTAGAAAGCATTTGCAAGCAAAAGTGAAGTTCAAGAGACCAGAGCAGCAGAAGAAAAGAGAATGTGAGACAAAGACAACAGGTACCCATATTATAAATGCCTACATATACGGTAAAAAACTCAATAGATACATACAGGGGCGACATTGCATGGAAATGTATATCAGACGAGGGGAGACATCGGACCTAGGCTGCTGAACTTGAAAACGAGGTAACATGGCTACCTACTCAGCTCCCAACAATCAACAAAGAAAGCCTCATATATGTATACAATTCAGAAACATGATCAGCTAATTTGCATAACAATAACTATGTAAATTTTGTCTTAATTATGCAATATTCACATCACTCCATAGCATCAAAAAAAATCCCACAATAAAAGGATAAGGTAAAATCTTTTATACACTTTAAGCACTTCATATATTACATCCATATTTTCATTCAAAGTCTTCCAGTTCTCTCTAGAATAACATTCAAAATCAGACATTTTTATGTGATCCTCTGTTACTACAAGTTTGTCTGTAGCCAGATTGCTAAATCCATGTACGTTTTTTTAAACGGCCATGGCAAAGTAGTTACACGGACAAGTTCATACGGGACTGAATATTGCACTTACACAGTTACAATTCAGAGTCAGCAGAGCATGCCTGTAGAGAAATATGTTGATTTTAAAACTCAATTAATAATAAGGAGAAGCCCGAAAATATTGATACCGGGTATTTTAAAGAAAAAGATTTGAAATTGCATTGATTTCTACTTCGACAAACATACAAAACTTTGACAACAGCGCAGCGTCAGCTGCCATGCAGTATGGAGCACACTTGAACACACGCGACCTTTGAACCTATTCTGTACTGTCCGTACTTAGCTGCTGTATTCAGATGATCACACGAATGATCATTTTAGCTCATGCAGTTCCTTTTTATTTCATTTCATGATGCTTGAATATTGTAAACCGGGTCATGGGTTTTGAAACTGGATCGAGTGCAATTGTTTCTCAAAGTCAATTGAACAAATCCATGCAAGCATGGAGGTAGAGGAGACCTCATGATGCAAGTTATTAATGTGTGACACGAGGTGACACACATGGCTTTAACGTCATGTTGACGTACACAGATCTCGAAGTGGCTAACTCGGACACGCAACGATCTGAACACGCTGCAGTACCATACATTTTTGCATTTGATGTTTGTCTCCACCAATCTTACGATTTCAGCCACTTCTGATCGAAATCACTTTTCCTGACCTTCGGATCCTTACAAGTACGAGATTGGCTGTAGTGGCAGTATAGATGCTTTGGCTGAGCGCCCGCTGGCAAAAATGCAACACCAAGCCTTTCCTTGAGCTCCGTGTCCATTGTATGCATATGAAATGGCCGTTTTTTGTACCACCGTCACTCCGCGCCGAGGGACAGTGTCTGTACGGTCGGCAGCTTAACACATTTCATGCTTTTTGAATTGAAGTTTCATCCATCTTAGCCAATGTTCATTGGCACTACGGCTGTTTCACACTTGAAAAGCTTGCTGAAATAAAAGTGACAAAATCGCCGCCCGAGAAACAATGGGTCTTCAGCCACATTTTACAGAGTATCGGCGGATATGGAATAGGATCGGCATGAAAAATAAAGGATCGGGTGAAAAAAACAAAGGCTCGGGGCCAATCCTCTTAAACAGCCTGGGGAGAACACTGCCAAATATCTTCGGCAAAACTTAAAATAAAGTTATAAAACCCACGTTCAAAATGCGACCACTCTCTGAAACGTCACAATATCTAAGCTCTTGAACGATCACGCACAGTTGCTATGCTGGAATCATCACAAAGCAAAAAGTCAACATGTTCGCCAAGACCAGTCGGTATGGAAGGTGTATGATGTAACAGTATAGCGCCACGTACAGCAGGTATTCAGAGAAAAATCAAAATCAAAAAGCAACAAAAAACAAAGCGAAAGAAGCTAGAATTATTAATAGCTGAACGCAATTTGATAATTTAGCAATGCAAAATAAAAAATAAATTAATAAACAAACAAGAAATGCCCCTGAAGCCTGTCTGAGCTGAGCGATGATGTCATAAGCGTGTTGCAATGCATTCTGGGTAATGAAGGTAAAATTTGTATATAGCATGTTCCATGGTAGTAATACGAGAAATAGAGAAAGAAAGAAAGAAAGAAAGAAAGAAGGAAAGTGAGCAAAAACTAACAGTTCCAGAGCTGGTCTCTGGAACTAATAATGACAGAGCAGACAAGCCAAAGATGGTCAATAGTTGAGAAAAACACACCTGAAATGGTACAACGGGCTGATTAAATTGCTCGAATGAGGATTCATTTATGCCAATTGCACTACCACATATTCTAAATCAAACACTGTCAATTTTATCTAATGCTACACATGCTTCACAAGTTTCCATAAATGTTTAAAATCGTGTTTGTTAAATGCATTCTTTGATAAATTACTAGTAGTAATATTTTATATCAATTAATTACCTGACTCAGTTTGGGGAACTTCACCATCGAGAGGAATACTGACATGCGGTTCTTGCAAAATTGATAAGTCTTCGGAAATCAACTGCATGGAATAGAACATCTGTTTTAAAGAAAACGACAGACATAAAATAAAATCAAAGAAAATCCACATATCATTTCATCTTCAATAACCCAATATCCTAGTGTTAGATCACCACTCCCTCAGACGATAACTGTAAAATATGTCAAATTATATGTTGCTGCACACTCACCGTACACAACTCAAAGGACATTCTAGGTCTTTCTAAACACTCTCTTGGCTCATCAATACGAATGTTTGATAAAGATCAACAGTTTACAATATTGTTTCATGTAACAGCATGTAACCATGGGTGACATGAATATTTATTTACGTACCATCAGTGTAAGAAAGGCTTAACACTGTGGCCAAGTCCCTTTTGATTTTTGTCACAGATAAAAATTGTTCTACCACACTTATTGAAGGAGTCCCTTCACCATGAACTTGCTCATTCCGACCCTCCACTTCAGCTGGTACAGTTCCACTCTCCGCACCCAGGTCAGTTTCATTCCATTGTACCTTTGTTTCTACCACCATTCTTGTTTCAAAAGGCTTATTTTTCCTTAATTTTTAGTCATAGCGCTTTGCACTGTTTTTTATCACTACTGATTTTTAATTTCGTTCCTTACAACTATAGTTGTGCTGTTTTCACTTACTGTAATTCCAGTTTTCACAAGTATTGTAATTCTCATTTTATTTCGTTTTTACTCTCAGTTTACTTTTTATCAGCCCAATTTTTACTTCTGTTTGTGCTCATTTTTATTTGTCAGCTTTTGCCCTGAAGAAGGCAACTTGTGTGTTGCCGAAACGTCGGTATTTTTAAATAAAGATCATTAGAAGACAAGGAGTACTGGTTGAACTGCCTTCTTTATTAATTTATCTATGCCATGATCCCGGTGTGTTCCCGCACTCTACGTGTTGCTTCTATGGTTGTAGTTGGACTGACTCTTTTTAGAACACTCTAAAAATGGACTTTCCAATGTTGACCTGTAGGAGCTCGGGTTGTCCGAAATTTGTCGCAGGTCGGGCCGGGTTTTCCGGTTAGCCCTTAACCTAGGCAGCTACAACCTCATAAACTTGTGAATCCCTCAACGTCTCGTCCACCATATGGTTGACGTTTTTGTCTCTCCAGATAGAAATGAGTAGTTTGACTTCGTCCTGCGAACTTCTTGCTCGAACACTGTCCATCGTGGTAATGACCCCAAGCCAGACGACAGGATATTATTCAGAATTTAGTTTGCCATTTTGGTCACATGTGTAATGAGGCCATTTTTTAGTACGGACACCAAATAAATTCAGTTCTTTGTTAGTGCGGTGTTGTCTGGTCACATATCAAACAGCATGGGTTTAAATCTAATCCAGTGTCAGCTCTAGAGTAAACACACGCATGTAACCTCATCTTTTTGTTACCAAAGTCTAATCTAATCTAATCTTTTCTAAACTACAGATTTTTATTAATTAATTGGTAAAGGGGCAACTGGCACTCCATGAAACTTTCTTTATTGTGCAATATGAGAACAACAAGAGAGGAATTGCTCTCATGCTCACCATTGAAAAAACATTGTACAATCAATGAATTTCAATACCGTCTTGCATATATTTTGTCACTGAAAGACTCCATTTGACTTACCTGAGATTCTGTAGTTGTGAACCACGTAAAATTCAGGCAATCAACATGGTATGGAACTGGAAGCTCAAAATGCAAAGCGTTATCATTTACAGTTCCTTCACGTACATAATATAACTGAGCACTTGGTAAGCCTGTAAGACACAAACCAGATAACATATCAATGCATGCCATTACGCTACCAAACGATACACATCTGTGCCATGTTTCATAAAATTTGATACATTTCTAGACATATCACACTAATTACAAAAATTCATCAAATATGCAAATTAGCAAATAATTTACATGACACTGCTTAATGTCTTCACACAGTATTACAGTACTGCAAGATCAACATCTGTACCATGTTTCATCAAATTTGATGCAGTGGTTCTGGACATAGTCAACAAATTCGAAAAGTTCATTAAATATGCAAATTGGCAATTACTTCCCATGACACCACTAAGTGTCTTTGTAAACTTATATGACACTGTGTGCTAAAGATTTATACCAAGTTTCATCAAATTTGCTGCAGTATTTCAAGACATATCACCCTAATTACAAACATAGGGCCAATGTCCCAGAAGCTACTAATAGACATGGATACAAAATTAAGTATTTCCTGAATGTATGAATTAATCTCCCAAAGTCATCCTAGGGACCTGTACACCAAATATTAAAGCTGTCTGACCAGTGAAAAACAAGTGACCTAACAGTCGACAGAGCTCCGCTGTGTATGTAGAGACTAACTTTTTGTGACATGTGTTGATGACGAAGGTGGATATCTTTGATAACTCATTTAGGATGGCCAGACCAAAAATGGCAAAATAAGCTGCAAAAAATACACAAATGAAGATTTCATCATAATTTCAATATATTACTTTAATAAAGGGACATTAGCTGTAACTTTTGACTATTTTTTCCCTACTCTGTTTCAATGTATCAACTACAGAATTTTACTTTACTTTACTTTATTGCGTAACAACACACTTCGGAAAGTGCAGTATAGCAAGAACAAAACTAAACATTGCATAAAACATTGTTGTCTATGTCTTTACCTGCAGCTGCTGGGGGAAACATAGTGTTTGTAATATATGTCATGAGAGACAGCGTATCATCTGAAGTTAAAATGTACAAAAACTTATCTCTTTCATTTAAACTATCAAATATAGGATAATACAACTTCATTGCTGAAAAGAGAACTTCTCTATCACTATTATATTTTTGACACTTCATTAAATAGTGAAATTCATCCTCGACGGAAGACTTACAAAACTTACAAAATCTGGATTCAGGTGGAATTCTTGGTTTTGACCTTCTGCCCAACTCGATTTGTAAACAGTGATCACAAATACGAAGTTTTGTGACCAATTTTCTACAGCGTAAGTTCTTAATATCCAGTAAGTAATTCTCTACACCAAACTTAGTTTTAAATTCTCTGTACGTTCTGAGCTTATTATTTCCCTTCCCAAGAGACTTATTATCATTGTGTAAATCACTGTACCAAGAAACTTGAAAATGCTTGTGTAAGTTATTCTGTACAATTTTAATAGTGGCATTAATGTTACACACAGCTGACCAAATATTACCCTCGCTATAAGTATCAAGTATGTTTTGAATGAACTCAAACCACTTTGAATGATATCTTGCAGAAAGATACGCTGAACGTAACAGAATGTCATCACTGAAAACTAACTTATGCCAATATTTTAACATGCGTTTGACTATGGCAATTTTGATAGGATATCTACCAAGTTCACCTATATTACCTGCCTGGGGAGCATGTTTTGAAACTCCCAGTAAATATCTGTAGAAAGAAAAGCTAACATCATTTAAGAAATTACTCTTATCATTAATTTCATTCCCCCAAATTTCACAACTATAGGTAAGAATGGGAACAATCAAATGATCAAAAAGATCTATTATATATCTACTATATATATACTAGTATAAACCGATCATCATGACCAATGCCCAGTCTGTGGTGCTTGCCAACAGAGCCTGTGTATGTGAGATGAACATCGTTATTGTTGATAAATGTATTCTAGTCCGGACCTGAATACAAAAACGTCCATTTTGTGTGGCCATTCCTTTCGTTCCATCCCAAGTGTAAACACCCTGCAACATGAGCTTCATACCAATGACAAATGATGAATGACGCAACAATCAACACCACTAATATGTCTATGTCATTACTGCCTCCCCTTACTGAGAGAGAGTGTGTGTGTGTGTGTGTGTAGTCATATTATCTATGTTGTGGCTTTAGTAAGCACGTATAGCATACAGCCCACAATCACTTGTGGTTCGATACATAATTGTTACACTGTGAAGGCCGCTGTATTCATTAGAAAGGCAGGCCTACAGAGAGTCGCCTTCGCCATAAGCGACTGTGCTACAGCCCTTCAGTTTTCACATTTTCAATTGTTACGACTGACGCTTCCAATCAGTATCACATGTGCATTTCAAAGAGATATCAGAACTCTGACATATGTAACTTTAATACGAAGCGGGTGTAAATTTACGACTCTCTAAACAATACATAAAACTCGATTTTTCGGATCAATTTGGGGCATTTTTTAGGGTCCATGGTTTGGGCGGTTCGGTTCTGTATGTAAAACTGTCGAACTCCAAAGAAAAAGCTGGCGTTGCATCGGTTTCATCTTAACCTGCACCGTCCATTTTGTAATATGATCCGACAATGATTCGATAAAGCGAAGCGAGCGAGATCAGATTAACATGACCGCTCATGCAAATACGAAGGCAGAAGGGAGGTTATGAGCTGCAAGCTGCCACCTCCGTGGCCATACACTCCGTTTTGGCTACATGATAGTACATTCGCTTGAAATTTGATTGATTTTCTACTAATGAAAATCGCAATCTACGCGAATTCGTGATAATTAAAAATTCAAGTTTTAGGTAACTGCACTTCATCGTCTTAACATGAAAAGTGAACTAAATGCGATGATAATATTACAGTACATCATTACTCCAGACGCTGTAGATGTACTAGTCATACCGGACGACATCTTGCCTCAGAATGCGTTCTCTGTAATGTGAACGAGTAGATTGAAAATGAAATGCTTACCCAACAGCCTTTCCACTTCTTCATCATTCATGTAAAGATTAAAATTGCCTTTCACACCAAATCTGTTTAGTAAAGACAAGTACAGTAAACAGAAAACCGTCCTTGACAATAATCTCCGCCTGGCCATATCCGTCGCCCGTTTGTCGGAGGAGGTAACAGAATCTGCATCATGACCTACGAGTCGACAGGTCACCACCTTTGACCCTTATCCAGTTATTTGCAAACAACTCTTCATACCGTCTGCGCATGTGCAAAATTACTCTTCAGGCAACAAAACATATGAAGGGTAATTATCAAATTTGTTTGTGTTTATTGTCTATTGTCTTACGAATTCTGACCTACTGTCATTGGATTATGGATTGGTATGATTGCGATTATTTTTCAAATGAAGCGCGTTTGGCCCTTTTCTAAACATTAGATTTTGCCTAGATTTACAGTGTGAGAAATAAGTAAAATGCCTTGTGAGGATTGGTACATTACGGCCAATCAAAATTTTGCTGGGAAAGCTTAAATCAATATTTGAAAATCCTATCTTTTTCTTTTTTCGAAATTTTGTTTAACAAATACCTATTGGTTTTCCTTTTAACTTTCCAAAAGTCTTTTGTCAAATCACAATTCACTTTGTCAATGTCCCAACGGCCAATTGCCATGTTGAAAAACAAACTGCAAATTTGATCCAAAATCTTGATTTCTTTTTAAGTTTAGGTGTGGTCTATTGGGATTCCCCCTGACGTAAATGATGGGCATCTTGAAACAGCCAACCAGATTGAACCAAACAGTGACAAGGTGACGATTGACATATCACTTGAATATTTCAACAAAGTCTACATTTCACTGTCAATTGAGAGTCCTATGATAAAACTCTTCTTAATTAACTACACAAGATGCTTCGCAAAACCCTTCTGAGTGAAATAGTTCCCGATTATATTGCGTAAGAGCTTCTGCGCTACCAAAACGATTGAGAAGCGAAGCGTCAGATCCAAAATTGCTGAAGTGCTTTGCCTTGGAATAGTTAGTAATTCAATACCAAATTTAGATTACGTCCTAGTGTTTAATATCATTATACTCAATTTTTTTCTTTGAATTTCTTTTGTATTCCATTTGATTGTGCTAATTTTTGAAGATTGTTCTGTCTAGTAGGTTATAAATTTTCCTCGGGATCTGAACTTCAGCTTAATATCATTAATTCTACTTTGCATGTGGTCAATTAGGACACAAAATTCAAAGTGATATTCACTAAATACCTACGTCTTCAAGCACATATTCGTTTCCAAATCACTTTTTTGAAATTGTTGCCAGTAATTACTGAGCATGCTGAATGTGCCTCGCCTCGTACGTCTCTTGGGTTGGATAAAGGTCATGACCTCAGACGCGGTCTATAAACTTGTCTGAGCGAAAAAATACTTTACATATGTACCACAGTTTACTTGCATCGAAGCCCGCTCGTACTACCGTAGACTGTCGACAGTCCTCGTGCCTTCTTTTGACCGGAGTCACTTTATTAAGTGCGGTAGCAATCCAACGTAGGCGATCGAGCGCCGAAGGCGCGAGGTCGAGTGCCGAAGGCGCGAGGTCGAGTGCCGAAGGCACGATACCAGAAGCTACGCGAGACCAAGCAGTACAAGCGACTGGCGAGTCTAGTACTAGTACTACCGGTATTTGCACTGCAGTGCAATACCAAAAACATTATGCCATTCCTTTATGTTAATGAGTATTTACCAATTTTGACCCGTAACTATTTTTGTTGAAGTTT
>LD347125.1:74742-85008 GCA_001465055.1 Ptychodera flava | reverse complement strand
AAAGTGATTTGCCAGTGCATTGAAGGTGACAAGTCAAATATCTCAGGATTTTAAATTGCGATCTATGAAGTAGGCAGGTGACTAGAGACCTTAGAAACATGCAGCCATGGTTGTTGGGTAGGAATTGTAGAAGTCTGTTATGATTGGCAGATGGGTGTCACATGATCTTAATTACATCAACAGGCTTTCTGAAGTAGAGTTATCATTGAGTCTGAAGTGTGATACTGATACACAATTCAAGACGAGAGGGCGACGGTTATTATGAAGTCACACATTTATGTGTCATTTCTGACAGTCTGTTTAAATTATCATTACTTTGGTTCATGACTCATAATTAATAAATCACAGAGTGTAATTATATCATGTCCTACATAGCAATCAACACGAGTTGTGGTCAACTCCTGAATGTAAGGTTCAACATCACATTGGTAAATAGAATTAAAACTTCAGTGAATTTATCAGAAATAACTGCGGCAAGACCACTACCTCAAACAACACAAAGTAGGAAAACACTATGATGGCATGCCACTACAAATTTACATGTTTGCTGCAGCTGCCCCAAATACTTTGACATTCACCAACCGTGGCTATTTCTGCCAGTTGGGTTAGTCAGGTTAAAAGGACATTAAATTAGACACCAACAATATGCCTTTCTCACGAACAAAATTAATGTGGACCAAAATAAAGCAACTTTCTAATAAACAACTTCACTATGCACTTTTCTCACTGCACAGGCCCTGTCAAATTACTACAT
Organism: Ptychodera flava; assembly: GCA_001465055.1. Taxonomy (NCBI): domain Eukaryota; kingdom Metazoa; phylum Hemichordata; class Enteropneusta; family Ptychoderidae; genus Ptychodera; species Ptychodera flava. Next base: position 84,254 of record LD347125.1, on the reverse strand, counting down.
TAATAAATTGGAAGCTTCAGTTAGGCGGCTTGAGTAAAATCCGTTTTCTGCCTTTGAAATGTTCTCAAACCTACAATGTACTCTCTTGCCAGGTTAAAAAAAGATACACAGAGAAATAAAACACAAACTTAGTACTTATTTGCCAATATACGGTATTTCTTGAGCAGCATACAGAAAATAGCCGCTAGCATTTTTTATTTATAATACCATAAATGATAAAGACACTGTGTTTGTCTTCATCATTTTGAGTGAAAACCTACTGTACCAGCCCGTGGATGGCATACAAAGGATTTTATTAGAAGCGCCTCACAAACAATTTCAGGGCAACATCTAGTCCAGAACCTAGACATATCTACGTATTTCTACTGCTGTGAACCACATTCACAGAACTGGAAATGCGCGTCCTGGTCCTAGACTTGGCAGTTGCGCGTGATAAATATTTGGGTCCTGTTTTACATCAATCAAGTACTTTTACACATTAACTGATCTCATACGATGAGTACATACAGTATGCGATGAAATACAAGACACTGCTTTCAAACGCACCACAGTGTTGACAGTCAGATGTTTCATATGCCATGCTACTGAACTGTTGATGAATGAATTCTAAAATTCAGCTGTCACTGATAACATATGACTTGCTGTATCACAAGAAACAGATTGTGTTGACATGTTGAAGACAACTGAAGGAATTTTGACATGACTTTGAAACTAGGACAAAATATTCTATTTTACAAACGGAACAAAAGTGACAGAAACTTCATGCAAAGTCTAATGGAGCTTTAATTAACCCTTTCACTACAATGGTTTGACCCAAACCAATTGTTATCAATGGTGACTGTGGACCTGTTTATGAGGAATTGGGGGTGAACAGGATTATGGCAATGCCTGAAAACCTGACATAAAATGTAACTGTCATTTCTTTCCTATTTTTGCACAAAACCATCAAAATGGTGAAGAAAATCCACTTAAAAATTTTGACGCACATTTATGTTGGCATACCTTCCATTTGTGCTGATTATGTCTTCTCCCTTGTACAATAAAAATCACATTGACAACATCACATTTGTTCATACATGGCACAGCGCACAATAATTTCCCTTCCAGACATAACTTGCTTTGGCTGTCATAGCCCTGCCCCGCTAAATTCAACACTCACACATCAGCTACAAAAATGAAAAATGGCATTGTAAGATATGTATATATAATGCATGTTTTGGAAAAGTAATTTCTGAAATGCAACAATGAATACATCAGAAATGTGTTTACAGGTTCAGGCACCAATACAATGCGATTAGTAATGCATGGATTACATGTATACAGTGTAAAAACTGTAACAATCTCTGCAGAAAGATTGAATTCTATAATGATAATGGCTCAAGCCCAGAAATCACTCATGTGACAGCTTACATTGTACATCTACATGTTATTCTCACAGTCAAGACAACCGGGTCATGAATCCATCTTGAGAAGTTGACAGCTTCCAGAAACCTTTCTAACCTCAAGTACTTCATCTTACTCTAGACTGATGTTTTGAAAATTTCACAAGATTTGTGGTAAATAAAAAGTCCACTGAGATTTATCTTTGGAGCCGTACAGTAGTTAAACAGTTACTTTTGATTTTTTTTACCAGAATCTTTTTCACATTTTGACTATCATCTACAGTTCCTTGTTTTGTCAAATAACTGCTACTCAGCATACAGCCGATTTCACTCGACCTCACCAAAATGCCGTTTGGTACACATGTACACTCATTGTGCGCATGGAACCCACAATGTGTAACGGAACATACACGATGTGCTCATCTGACACAAACAACAGACAGTCTCTTGAAACAAATGCCATCTCAATTGAGGCTCAAAAGGGAAAGACTTCAGCTTTTGCTCAAACTTAAAGGGAAACTTTCAACTCTCTTTCTTTCTCCTTAAAAATCAAGAATAAAGTCATATGTCATCATGCAAATTTTGGTACCAGAAGAACAAATTGGCATAAATTTACCAATGTTTGAAATTCAAAATGGCCATCGTCCAAACATTAATTCTGTCTGACACACTTAAATTTCAGATTTTCACAAAAATAAGATGTGCAATTTTTTAGTATTTAGTTTCAAAATGAACTCCCCCAAGTGGTAGTCTAAGAGAGTATTGTAAAAATTTGAGCGTGGGAATATCTGTCTGGAGGTGTACTCTACTTCAACAAGTACTGTGATTAAAGCTTGACATCCTGTGTTACACGAGAATGAAGATTTGCAGTCTACCCTCTATAATATTAGTCAAATGAAATGCATCACTTCTATGACACTTTGTTGTCCACATTGAATGAAAACATCATAAGTTCCGTGCACACAATATGTGTATAACAGACGCTGTATTGGTGAGTTGGAGTGAAATTGGTTGTATCAACACCGTCCACATTTTCAAAACATCTGTTGACTAGTGGATGAGAAAAAAGTCATGCCACAATTTATTTTCACGGTGCAGTGACCCATTATCAAATGATTACAAACTGTACATGTCTATGAAAGCCATGGCTTATTTTTGAAACGGAATGTAGTCAATAACAAAAAATTCTGTGAGAAAAGTTTGTATTTTTTCTGGAATACTCTGAAAACCTACAAAGAATTTATACTCACTCTGGCCAAACAAGTCTTTCCAAGATGTTACATCACCACAGGGTAAAAGTGCATGAAATATTCAATAATGTATTTTCAAGGCTGGGATTATCAGCGAACAAGAAATTCCAGTATGCATTAAAAGAGAAACACTATAGAAAACCAGTATGTATTTCAATGAAATTCCTCACTACAATGTTGTCGTGGTTTTGCCTGAAACACCACGCAAGATATATGTGCTTTGTCTATGAAAAGACCATACGTAGTAATCTGACATTAATCCGTACAACCATACCCCTAGCTTTGTCCCTGGTTTAATACATTCTGCATGACTTCATAATTAATGCACCCTAGTTTCAATATAGAAATGAAGAAAATCTGAATGACCAGGAGGAAAAACTGCCAATAATTGAGATTTAGAGGAGTACAAGACAGACTGTATATGAATGGAGCATTTCTCACTTTTTCAAACCATCAGCGACTGATTGCTTTAAGCTTGCGTGAGCGCAGGGCACTTCACATAAATTTTCCAAAATCAATTTCTGAATGGGATTTCTATAATTGTATATGCCACACAGGAATTAGTCTACTTATGGACCAGACACGACGCATCTGTAATTTCCTAAGGAACGTGTATGAATTCACGAAATGTCCATGATGGGATCACGCTGCTTAGTGGGCCGTGGAACTCTCGCATATGCGTACAGGAAATTATTTCACAGCTTCCTTCGGGTCTTGATTCCTACCATTGTGAAAATATGCATGCATCTTGAGTGGGGATAAGAATAAAATCAAGGAATAATACCTAAATTGCCATTTTTCAGAGCAAAATAAACCATGCGAAATACCGACCCTAGGATCCCATTTCCTGTCAGGTATCAGAAACCCTTTGGAAATCATCAGGTCATACCATTTTGACGGCACAATGGCAAAGATCGCTTTAATCGCATTTTTTGCTTCCCCTGACTCTTCTTGAAAGCGAACTTATTTGCAAGACTGTAAATCTGTCTATTACGAATACAGATGTAGGACTTTTCTCTCTTCTTGGAATCAAAATCAGGGGGGAATCACCCTAAACAATAGTTCTACTTCTCCTGAGTAAAAAGGACGCGCAGTATTTTACACACTCAGTATGCCAAAGGGATCACGTGAATGGAAATACATGCATTTCTATGTGCATCTCTGTGCACAAGGTTTTGCTTGTACTGTGGTCGATTCAAATTCTGGATTTAGTCTATTCAATTGCAAGCACGATCACTGCATTGCAATGTCAAAGTTTAGATTATTGAAATCGGAATGACAGTTGTCAACTCATTCAATTTATTATAATTTCTCATCTTGAAATTGCGCATTAATTCATGTCATCCCTCCCAACACCTTAGCATAACAGTAGAACGTGCCTCGGGGACAGGTAGTCGGACTCAAATTTCTACAATGCATTTCTGATCTACCACTTGTGGGGCTCATTTTAACCCTTTCACCCCCAGTTCCCTGTATACAGGTCCAACTTTACCATAGAAAACAATGTATTTGGGACAAACCATGGTGGTGAAAGGGTTAAAGCTCTTGGAGAAAGAAAAACTTTCACGGTCTTATTTTTTTGAAAATCCAAAATTCAATTTTTCCTCCATAGAGTTAACACAGAAATGGCAGTTATTTTGAATTTCAAAAATCGCAAAATGTTGGGTAATCTGTTTCGCTATTTCCAAACTTTACACGATGACCCCCTGATTTTTATTGTTGCTTTGGTAAGAGAATGGTTAAGATATTCATTCGGGAAACTTTGAGCAAAAGTTTAAGTCTTTCACTTTCGAAGCGCATACTACCTTCACCCAAATTTCACTCAGTTCCTAGTACATCCTCACACCTACTGTAACACATCACACTGGCAACAACCCTCACCACTCACCCTTAAAATCGCACAAATTTCACCTCCTGGAATATCATTTATTCCTAGCTACCTTTCCCACTCCACACACACATACACAGTGGCAACAATGGAGTTAGCACCTTGGTGGAGGCGTTGCTACAGGTTTGCCCCACAAACAGTGGAACAAAAGGCAACAATTTACAATACTTCTGTTGAGCGTAACTTTGCCAGCGGTACTCCGGTAACCTACTGACGCTGTCACTGATCCAACTCAAAGACATCCATCCATTGCTTCATATCAAATACCACTAAAGGCCGGAGTGATTAAATTCTTTGTTTACAATCCACTCAAAATTTTGAAAGGTTAGTGAACAGTTCAAAAACACAAACAGAAAATTTTACCCGCTCAAGTTTTATGTTTAGTCAATTGTTTCTGCGTGACCATTCAAGAATCAAACCTGAATTTCGTTCACCTCCATAATTTTTTTCAATTTCACATGTGACATGTTGCAGGCATTCAGATGTTTCAAGTGCATTTTACAGAATTTCTGGCTGAGATTTACTGCCAGAAACGCTACACGGTGACGTCTTACTGAAATACACGTTTTTATAAAAATCTCCAAAAACCTACTCGCCTTTGGATTCAAAACAAAGAAATTACTTTGACCCAATAACCTGGGAAAACAGATGACTGGCCCACTACAGTGGGTGTCAGGTTACAGTGTGCCTTGCAGGCAGAAAATTACCTCCCCCAGATGAACTTCAATATGATTTTGACATTCTGAAAAATATCACAGCCTTACCCGTCATTTTCAAAATACACATTTGGGAAGACAAGACCCTCCTTCACACCTTGAGAAATTTTCTCACCCAAGTCACTGCCATCAGCAAAATGCAATCTGGGCACAGGTTACTACACAAGGATATGAATGGCCTCATCGTCATTTCAGTGCCTGTAAATTTCCTGTTCTTACAGAAAGGGAGGTCTATTAAGAAATATTGGCCTGCCTCGTAAAGTGATAAAAAACCATTCAACTATTAAAGTGGGTGTACTAAACACCACAGCATGTGTCCTTACAAGCTGATCAACCAGGCAAGGGATGTATTGCTTTGTGAGAAATATTCACATACCCTGGATATTCTAGGTTTGAAATGAAGATCGGAAACACCTCCCTATCTTTTAAAAATGAACAGTGTACATGCTATCTGTACTACTGGAATGAATAATTTACATATGATAAATTGAAGGAAATCACACTAACCTGTTAGAATCAACTGTATGGCAGTGTGTCTAGGACAGCCACCCCCTGGAACATTTACACCCCCCCCCCAACACTTAACCTATCCATTATCCTAACCCCAATGGGTGAGTGGGAAATATCAGTCCAGGGGGTTACCATACTGATACCACTGTTGTAGTGTCTGTCACCCTTCATCCACACATATTAGTGCGGCAGCAGGGTTCCCCATAAAGGGACTTTGAGGGGTAGGCCAACTGAACCCCCTGTTTTCAGAGTGATGATAATCTATTCATATGTTAATAACCATTGGAAGAATAATTTTTTCATGAAAAATATTATGCAAATTATACATTGTTACGTAAATTGGCCCATGAGATTTTCCAAACTCTGGAGAAAACTGGGTAGATAATGACAGCTTCAGTTCAGACTGAAGCACTCTAGCAAGAAGGCAAAATCATTGGACCATACAGCACAGCTACATCCGAGTCAGCTCGGCAATTCTTTGTAGCTGCAAGTGAGAGTTGCCATGCAGACAGCACTGATAATCAATCGATATAAAGGAGCCCCCTGGACGTACCTGCTCGATGCAATAAGGAACGTTTTATTAGCCGTCAGTCGCAAGAACAAGCCGACAAATCCCGCGATACCCAGGGAACACTTTATTGGTAATCTATATAAAGCTAAATTCAAACAGCTGACAAGTTTTCCATTTAGTGACATCGTAGCAGGATCCCATGCCTTGTGTTTGGTCTCTGACCCTTACAGGTCAACTGACAATGAACGGCTACACCCTGAAATTTGTCCCAATGAAACTCATTGTCCCCAGATCCTGCCGAGCCCTGGGGAGTGTCAGTGAAACCGCCATACAATTGCCTGGAGTGCCTTGCACACACAACGCATCTAAAGAAAGATTATACGCGTCCTGACACACAATAACTCAGGAGTGAGCTGTCCCAGCACCACTTGGGAGATTATTTCATTCTAATGCCAAACAAACAATGCAAAAGCAACATGTATCCACAGCAGTGGAGACGCATCAACCTAGAATTAAACCCATAAATCTGTTCACTGGCCCACATCAAGGCATTAAACTTTTGACCCACTAAAAGGCATTTTCAGACTTCCAGACTTCACGCAATTAGATCCTTTTTTTGGTTTCTTCTCAAGTACAGTTGAAGTATTTCAATCATAATGAAACATGTCTCTGAGTACACGCAGGCTCTCAACTAAAAATTTTCACTGAATAGTACACAAACATGACATTTGATAGTTTTCATTGTTTATTCAACAACATGGTTGACAAAACAGGAAACATTAACAATGATCGATTTTGAATTATCATACAGTCCATTTTTAGACAAAAATATTCAAAGGATTATTTTTACCGGTTAATTCTATTTTTACAGAACAGAAGATACTTTAGACAGAACAAAACGAAAACACTGTTGATGAATATTCTTTGCCCAGGTTGCTCAAAATTACTGAAGCAGACAAATTCGATTCTGTCTCGGTCTGATAACAAAGGTGCAACATCAAACACTTCACTGTAAACAGCACCTTGTGCATGCAAATCTATCTTCTTGAACGACAACCTTAAACCTTCAAGAAGCCTTTGCTTGACTACATAACTAGATTTCACATTTTACCAGATTTTTGAACACTTGAAGGCGTTTTTTATGACTTTGAATTCAGGGTTAACTCAATGTTCTCTGGAAAGTACATTGCACTATTATATTGATGTTTCTGCTTGAAATGTATGATTTCACCGCCATTTGAACTTGAATTGCACTTTACCTTGGGTTTACTGTCTGTCTCAATTATATGCAAACATATGTGACACAAAACACACTGAAAGTTTACAGCCTGCCCTCTACTCTCTACAGATTAAAGGAACAAAGTCGGTCATTTTTCATGAATTTTGTTTGATGCAAGATGCTTCCTATATTGTTTGACAAGTTGAAAGATACTGAATGAATGGGTGACCATGCATATATTCGACACCGGTTTTAGACAAATCAAATGAAATCACCACAGAAATGAATTAATGGTCATGACCATTAATTAATTTTCTTGGTTTCATGAATCGTGTCTAAAACCGGGGTCGAATATATGCATGGGCATCCATTCATTCAGTATCTTTCAACATGTCAAACAATATAAGAAGCATATTGCATCAAACAAAATTCATGAAAAATGGCCGACTTTGTCCATTTAAGGCAACTTAGTATCCATCGAGATATTATTTCCAGTGAAATGGAAAAACATTGCACAGTCATGTGTGTCAGGGTGAGCCGGGTTAATGTACAGTCAAAGCGAGGAATATGATGGAAAGTGCTGTAAAATTCTTGATCAGTGATTAGTGCTTAATAGACTGAGGAGTATAAAGCTAGAACTGCGTGATTTATAGTCAGGAAATTATTTCATATTTCAAACTTCATTTACTTTTGACTTCAAGTCATTTTGTTCTTTCCCGTCACTCCCATAAATAGACAAGTAACGCATTTCACAAATCTTATGCTCACTTCTAATAATCTTGACATTAAAACGAATGCCTTTTATGACGGTATTTAATGACGGTATTTAATGATGATGGACGAGTTCACAACTTTTGACAGGCATTTTTGTGAGTGTGTATCAGACAAATTATGAGACAGGTAAGGAAACGCACGGCATTTTTCGCAGGAAACCATTAAAAATTTTCAAAATTTGATTGAATTAATCATGTTTCTATTATATCAGTAAATCCATAGCAGCTGTCTTACGTGTATTGTTTGCAGAACTTGTAATGTTGTTGTGACTTTCATGTGTGTGTTTGTTTGATGTTTCTTTTCTTCTAACATCCCTTGTAACTCCAACCTATATAAACTTTGAACATTTTACTTACATTTGTGATCCAAAAGAGCCAGATTTCATATAAGTACTCCTTCCAGCACGTAGAAAATGCCTTTCATTTGTCTTGACAATGCCATGTATTTATGAAAGACACAATACTTGTTGTTGACATTCAAAGTCAATTTTAAACAGAAACTCAACCATAAATAATGAAACAGAATAATATAGAGTACTTGGTATTTTATATCAATATGCTCCGTGCAGCAGACTGGGACACTGTCCTATGAAAGGTAAACTGAATACGGCTAGATGAATTTTAATTTTAATTTTTTTGTTTTTAATGTTAACTGAAGTTTTTTATTCTTCTCTCCCAAGGATGTTAAGATACACAATATTCAGCTTGTCAACTCATTCTGTCCATGTGTACACTGCATTGTTAATGTTGGAAAAGTGAATTTTGGTCCGGACTAGAATTAAAATGTAAATGATAATATTGATTTAATTCACGTGACATGTACACTGTGTTGACAGGCTTGGCATTTCAAAGTAATTTCAAGGGTGGAACAAGAACTCACAATTGATTCAATCTCTGTGTTACTGAAAGCATGGTTAGAGTAATTAACACTACTGAAAGGTACTGTGGAACAGACATGAAAATTAAAAAGCAGAATCAGGCTACGTGTCAGTAACAGGTATGCCAAAATGCTTGAACAGTCAAAAAGGTAAAATGTTTAATTTTCACGCCTGAAAACATCAAACTGAAACTGTAAGACAGCTTCACTGCAACAGTCACACTATACACTTCCAGAGTGTGTGCCATTGTGTTACTGGTAATTCCAAATTTATCACTCCAGACAATACATGGGACTATGCTAATTTAGCTGATAAAGAGCTCTGCATTTGGCTAATCTTTTGACCTGGCAAGTTCAAAGGAGGTAATTTTTGCACCTGGAGGCAA
>LD347125.1:50458-66512 GCA_001465055.1 Ptychodera flava | reverse complement strand
TGAAAAGAATTTACTAAAAGTCAAGCTTTAGAATCGTGTGTCACGGGTTAGTACACAACCTCACAAAGGGGTCATCCTTCTCAAACAATTACGGCGGAATAGCGGCCTATAATAAATCCCAACTACCAATACAAAATTGCAATACACACATTGACTACATTTACAAAGATTTTCAGTTTTATGTTCGTTTGAGAGGGGCGTACGGCGTACGAGTTACAACACATTGGCTCTAAACACCCGGAATTTCACAACAATCCGTTGAGCAATAAGGCAATTAGCGTCGTACTGGAGATCGCCGACTGGAAAATGAGACACTGAAAGCATGGCTGACCAGACTGTCAACACTTTGCTGACGATGGGTCCCCCGGACGAAAATAAAATGATCGCGTAGACAGAGACCACGGCACAGAAGCCGATAGAGTAGCCTGCCATCTGGGCAAACGCATACTGCCTTCTCTGGGTCGTGAAGTAGTGACTTAAAACAATATCGGGACGATTGTCGCAGGTTCAAACTTCGTGTTCAGTTTGGAATCCCGTGCTGGTAGTGGTACACTAACAAGTACCGAATGCACACACCACAACCACGAAAGTTCACTGCTAGCTGCTAAAGCTAATTGCCCTAGCCGATCATGCGATACATGACACACGATAGTTGGCTAACTGATTTGAGAGCACTGGTCAACAGTGCCACAAATCACTCATACTTAACACACAAATATTCCGAAAATTACAAATAATGTACTCACAACATCGTAGTGTTTGGACCGATGCCCGGCGGAACGTGGGTTAAGTTCTTGCCCGAGCAGTCGACAGTTACGCTCCAACTTCGATCGCTGCCACTGTTACAGCTACAGTCGAACTGTATCGGACAGCCATCGTCCAAGCTGATTTCACCGTGGACATACGAGCGATCGAGGCCACCAAGAACAAGGAAACAGCATAAAATAAGCGCCAATCTTCGACTATTGGTGTGAGCCATGTTGAACCGATCGGTGTATATTGTTGTGTTTTACTCGGCCCAACTTTTAGCTTGGACTCCCCAAACGCGCCGACTCGATGGACCATACCAATATTTAAGAGAGTACTGTAGAATAGGAGGGGATTACACAGACAGGGTCAGATTTCTTATCAGGTACCTTTAGTGACTATATTAATATTGTACAGAAAAAAATGCTGTTAATCGATATGCTGAAAAATGTCAAAAAAGAATCGGCGCCCACGAAACGTATCGCTAGCAAGTCTTCCTAACACCACCCCTATATAACAATGGAATAGATTCTCCCCGCTGCCTTCGAGTACAGCAGCGCAGCATAGCGCCGATCAGGAGTGTATCAGTTTCCAGAGACGGTGACACATTCCTCCAAGCAGACGTTTCAAAAATCAATTTATTCATCTTCGAATGACTTAATCTATTCTCCGCCCCAAAATTTCACTTTGTTCTCACCAAATTGTCCCCTGGGCGAACGCACCTGATTGATCAAAGCAACACACCCAATATGAAAACATTGAATTTTTCTTCTATCGCCAGATTCAATCGATAAAAGACACCGTGATTCACGTACAAGATACATCACTATAGGGATTGCCGTTTTCCTTCTTAAGAATTGATTCTTTAACGACACGTCCAGGTGTTGCTGAAAAGTCGTTTTGTAAAATGCCACCTCCTGAAGCTACTGCCGGGTATCAGCATTTCTAAGGATATGGCGATGGAGGGAGAAAATCGCCTCACGACAGAAAGAAATGTATTCGGGGAATTTCTCCTTGTTCTTGTACTTCCAGAAAGTGTACTGATGTATTAATACTTAAAAACTGATTTTCACTCGTAAAGGAATTAAGCTTTCATTTCTACTGCTCTGTTTTGGCTATTTTGTAACAGACGAAATCGCGAAATAGCGAAAGGAAGAAAAGTAACTGAAAATAAATTCATAAATTAATAAAGAAGCAAAGAAACAGAAATATATAGAATGAAATAAATCCGACAAACAGCAAAACAGAGGCCGATTCGATGTATTACTCGCGCAACTCGCTCCCACGGTCCGGCCTGTCACTGCGGTGCCCATATGTGAGTATAAAGGGAAGGAGGAGAAATTACAGGGAGGGAGGGTCAGTATATTTTCAAAACGACGATGCAAGTAAACTAGCGACCTTTTAAAAGTGATGGTGAGAAAAAAGTTATATACTCTCTCCAATTTTCATGTGAAATAAACAGTGACCCTTCCCCCTACGTGTAACAGTCCAATCAGTAATATTTAGACCCTTTCTCTTGCGGCCATCTCGGATTGTAACCTTAACATTGATCTAATTTGTAAAAAAAATGATCAATCAAACATTCTGTACGATAACTTAAGTTGTAGACCGTGGGGCCAGGTTGCTATACGTTGCAACTATCAAGCTTAAGTTTTTAAGCTGTTTCAAGAGAAGAACGGTGTATATTGTTGTGTTTTACTCGGGAAGATTTTCAAGTATTATTTTTCAGAAGTTTCGATGACCTTTGACCAACCCTATACCTCTGCAGCTGAGCTATGGTTCTATCTTTAATCCTACAGTCCGAAAGGGCTTGTGTCTATTGAACAATGGCTGGTGCGGGATGAAAATGCACAACTTTGGGGGTTGCCAGAGTATTTTGACCCTCATATCATCCTATACCTCATTAATTAATTATGTATATATTTATAGGCTAGCCAAATGTCACATGACCAGGATGACCTTTCACCTCGATTTCACAAGTATGCCTAGAAATCCGTAACTTCAAGAGCTACAGCCTTAATATTTGGTGGGATGAGGCACCTAATAGTATCATAATCACATCCTAAACCTCCTTTATATGTGATATAAAATATTATCGTTGATGGGGAGGGCTATTTTTTCTTGTAAATACCTTTTAAGGGTCCGAGTCGCTATTTTACGAGCAGTCATTTTGGAAACACCCACCCTCCCTTCCGGTAATTTCTGTCCATTCCCTTATTTCGCTTTTTCTCCATTTCGCCATTTTGCCATTTCATCGATTTAATATAATTAGCCTTTTGTTTTGCATTGCATTGTGACAATTAAAATCCAAGATACAAAAGTGGAATGTTCAGTGTTTTTCAATTGGAGTATGCACCGCATTGGATACTCCGTGCGCTTATGACCATACAAACTGATGTCGTTTGGCTAGGTGGCGCCAAAGGAGGACTGTAACGCGAGTGGAATAGCCTGGCGGTGGGACGCTTAAGATGGCGCTGCATAGAATATTTCCTTCCCGAAAACTCTTATTCTCTCAGTGGTTGGGAATTTTCGTAGAATGACGCCCTTTCTACGAGAAAGATCAGAAAGTGCAGAAGTCTTTCAGAATGCGATATTATCATGCCTGTGCACGAAATCCCCGAAAGTCAAAAGGTAGCTTTTGTAAAAAAGCCATATGGCACATGTAATTGGGGGTGGGGGGGGGGGTGATTCCACGTAGCAAAAGCTGGGCAGTAAGTTTAATACTATTTCCCACGTATTAATCAGACTACAAACTCACTTTCGATAAGAAGTGCATACGCAACTTGCATTGCTATGAATTCAGTTCGTTTTAAACGTGACCTTTATTGTACGGTTTCAGAATCATAAACTATATCGCGTTGCAATTCAGTCCCTTCGTTATTTAGGGTCTGTGGGGCAAAAACTAGGAAACCAAAAACCTTTTTTCAACATTATCAACAAAGATTTCACCAGCCGTACAGTCAGTGTTAGGGGCAGAAACGCGCTGGCCTATCACTTTCCTTTTGAAGGACTTTGATGACGTCACTAATGCGTCATTTTCGACGCATCCTCCGCGGGCTCCTGCCATGCAATGTATGGAATTGCCGACTGAAGAGCTTTGTAACCGACAGCTTGGGTTTGGGGGCGCTATCATAAAAATCCATTGCCATTCAAACCAGAAATGCTGGCAAAAATGGAAACTTATCCTCCTACAAACCTGCATACTAACGGTTTTCCGCGGTTACCCTTCGAGGTAAATGTACACTTCTTTGCAACAAATTATGAGTATGAGACATTCTCTCCGTCAGACCATCGGAAGAGAACGAAATAACTACAGCCCGAAGCCTGAGGGCAATTAAATGTACAGTTGAAGATTTTGAAATTTTACAGTTTAGGACAAATAGAAATAATTTCCGATTTTCGGTTTTCGGCGAGGTATAAGGTGCGTATATTTATACAATAAGCGAGAAATAATCATCGGTGCAGGTATTGTTTTTTTGCTCGACCAGGTAACGATTTAAAACCTACCTGCTCTGGATAGGATGTCCAGCTGTCGTTTTCGACGAAATTCCTCATTGCTCCCTTTACTTCACTACAAATGTCGAGCTCATAAGCTTGTAGACGGTTTATTTTACGGACGGCATTGACAAATAAACATTATACGAGATGCTGAACTTCAAAACCTTTAAAACATTTCTTTAATAGTAGACCATGCTACGAACAGGTTTGATTTTTGCATTTGATTTCTATTTAGTTGTGTAATCACCAGAAACCGAACAAAAGAAATGTCCGCATTCTTCTTGAAAACATACATGCAGTACATAATATAATATCGGTAACCTCCGATTTTGTCAAGAAAATTAATTTCTAAAGAACAGGTCATATAATATTTTTAGACTATTCATGGTAGATAGTATCACAGAGACGCCCGTACGTAGACTGGGTATTCTGCTCGATCTATCGATCCCAAACTCGATCTGTCCACCACTGCAACCTGCGGGCAGATCGAATACGGGATCGATAGATTGAGCAGAAAATCTATCGATCAAGCAGACTACTCAGCCCACGGGCGCCTGTGGATAGTATCAACTTGGGAAGCACACCTCCGTGTGGGAATACCTGGGAGGACTCAAACCCGGGATATAGAAACACCACAAATGACAAAATGACTGCAAACAAAAGTGCATCTGGAACATTCGATTACTCGTTACCATTTCCCAGATATTAACATTTGTAGGGGTAAATTTGTCACGCAGTTATTCTAATTTTCTCCTTTTTTTTGTTGTAGGATATGCCATCGACCCCTTGACATATACTCACTGTAAACTTCTAACCCAAACCCAAGCCCTAGTAATGATGGGTAGAAAATGTCCGGGTGATAAAATGGTCTGCGACTTAATTGTTCTGAGATCTATTTTTCCTTTGTGATAGTAGGGAATCAATCAATCAATCAATCAATCAATCAATCAATCCATTTATAAAGCGCCTGTATCCTATAAATCAATAGTTCAAAGGCGCTGGACAGAATTAAGCAAAAGCTTTAGTGAATAAGTAAGTTTTCAGGTTCTTTCTGAAGATGGTGGCTGATGGCTTCTGTCTAGGGAAGATGATAAACTTTTGGGAAGACGGGAAGTTTTTCAAATCTCAATGACAGGGCAGTTATGTACTGCTGTTTTACGGTCCCCTCCAAAATGTTACTCAACCATAAACACTGAAAACACCTTACAGTTTCTTAAGATAGTCTGGTTGGCTGCCCCTGTAGAAAGTATAATCAATCAATTAGAAAAGCTTGACAAGTTAAGGAAAGGCGAATATTAGGCAGCCATTTATGTAAAGTTATTTGACATGATGGAAAACGTATCGCAGTCATAATGGTGTCTACATACGAAAATAGCTCTACTCATCTATTACGTAAATAGAATATTATCGGCATCGCTCTACAATACACAGAGCAATTCTTGTTAATTTACGTGTACTTACAAGCTCAGAATATTGTTGTCATTTGGATGTGTATATGCACTCACAAAGGGATTTCAAAGTAGAAGCATACAGGTCAAAACCTTAAATTTTGAAACCTTTCGATATTGGGAATTTCCCATAGAGTCAATAACTATTTGTAGATTTTTTGAGTATATATATATATATATATATATATATATATATATATATATATATATATATATATATATATATATATATATATATATACTTGTTTTAACCACAATATCAACTGTCCTAATAGTAAGTTTCATGATTGTTCCGCCTTCAGATTAAAACATCGATGTCCGAGTCGCAATGGAGTAGACTTAGGGCGCTTGAGTATCGTCTGTGTTTTCAGAATGCCATTGAATAAAGGAGGTTTTTCGAATGGCATAGAAATAATCGATCACGGCAGGAGACTTTCAATGGATGTTAATTGAACTCTGTAGAATTGACTGTCATGAACAAATGCGAGAAAACAGTACTGCCGTTTTCTTAAAACTTCCACGAAAGATACAGAAAGGGTACTTTCTATTTGAAGCCATGTTCACTAGAATTAATATCATTGTCGTAGATTTCAAGGGAAGATAACTTTGAATTCTGTCTTGCTTGAAGAATACACGCAGGACAAAAATTGCTGACTCATCAATTTTATTTTACTGTTTTGTGCGCGTGTGCGCGCCTACGCACTAATGACCACTTACAGGTACGTTCCTGGTCAGTTCCGCTCCTGCGCTGTCATACCTTTGAATTTTATTTCAGAGGAAACGTTCGATCTCGAAATTAAAGAGAAATAACGGTTATCCTATCTATGTGTGTCATGTAGGCCTACTCCTTTACTGGCAAAAATGTGTCTGTAACTTGATGTACCAATTGTGTGCAATCTAGATAAGGGATATCCACATCTTGTGTACTGCGACTCGAAAAGTAATAGTTAGAACACAGACCTCATTATATTCCTACAATATCCAATTCTAACTACAGCATTTGCAACGAACGAGACGGAAAATGTCAATGACAGCTCCAGCTCGAAGACGTTCTGATGTCGCTGATCAGAGCGCCCTCTACGGCCACTAGCAAAAAATCTCAGACTACCATTATGAGTGTGTGTAGACATATGGATGGGGATTAATGGATGGATAAATGATGAACAAATTAATGAACGACCGAGCGAATGAATAGATGAATGAGTGATTGAGTGAACAAGTTATGTATTTGTATGTATGTATGTATGTATGTATGTATGTGCATGCATGTATATATATATGTACGTAGTATGTGTATGAATGTATGTACATATGTATGTCGACATGTATCCATTCAAATATTCAAGTTGCCATGCTTTAAGTTGACAGATGTTCTAGTTCTTTGATTGTCTATCAGCTGTTACTCTTATCCCTTGATACTGTGAGGGCAACTGCACTATGAAGAGATTGTGAGTATGCAGCCACAGTCCGCAGCAAAGGGACCGACAATTAATCCTCTACCAAGTGAACGTTTGGATTCAGACGGTCTGTGCTCTGAGAAAGTCAGCATCTACTGTGGAATACTTTATTTTTCCGCTAAAATAAAAACCAAGAGAAAACTTTAATTTTCTATACTTTGCATGTAGTCAGACTAGACGAAGTGATAATAAGATCGCAGTGAAACATTGACAGTCTGTTTTCAGCTAAATGAATTGCAGTGAAAATAAAATACTAGTAGTCCAGTAGTATAAGGTAGTCGCCACATCAGTAATAGGGTAAAAAGTTGTCTTCACATCTATCCCACTTAGGGTCATTCACTGGCACTGTGATTTTTGTTTTGTACCATGTCTTCATTACAGGTCACCTAGTAATCTGCACTGCTTGTTGTAATTATCTAAAGTTATTTACAAATTAAATTGAAGAAGAACACCACTTTGTTGTTGTTTCAATGGCAGCAAATACATGTAAAGGAAAGCCATGATAATGGGGCTTCAATGGTTGTAAGTACCAGGCTGGTATAGAGTAGAGTGCTGAACTTTTCACCCTTTCCTATCATTTATTTGGAATATCAACACAGCATTCACAAAAGCGAAAAGATCATTTCTGTGTAAGGGGTATGGTCAATGTTTCACACTGAAGATGAAAAGTTGTTTGCATTTGATGTCTCTGACCTGAGTGTCACAGCCGAAACATTTCTAAATTATCACTGACAGACTTACAACAATGAACTCTTTCCATGTGATCCATGTTCTGAAGATTTCACACAGAAAGGCCATGTAAGGTGTTACAAGAAGAATATTCATGTAAATGAACGGTTATTTGTATGTGATGTATGTGGTAAGAGCTTCATAATTTGAAATATCACCAGATTATTCACAAGAATGAGAGGCCATTTCAGTGCCAGGTGTGCGGCAAAAGTTTGAAGCTAAAGCTGGTTCTGACAAGCCACCAGATGACTCATAGAAATGCAAAGCGGTATTTATGTAATGCATGTGGCAAATGTTTTATGGTAGAATGCACTTTGGGCAAAGATATTCCGACTCTGAAAATACTTAAGGTGGAGCTGCATGTTGCCAACAGAGTTTTTTTTTTCAAAGAAATATTTGCAGGGATCACTTTGGGGCGCGATAACGCGATATTTACGCTCAAAAATCAGAAAAATCGCATTCAGAAAAATCAATTGGGCAAAAAAGTCGCGCCGATAATTCAAATGGCGCGTACGTGATACCTTTACGCGATCTAAATTCATCGGTAACATTTGGCCGGTTTTCAGTACAGAACCACTCATTGTGTCGCCGTAGAGAGCGCTATAATTACGCTAGAAAAAAGCTGTTGCAGAGTTACCCGTTTCAACAGCATTTGTGATTGGTTGCCAACAGGAAGTTTTGCGTTCATTGACAAATCATTGGAGTCGATACAGCAAGTGTTCATTGCTGACGTACAGTGTGTTGTCGTAGCTCAAAATGGTGCTTTCGAAGGAATATTCGTGTCCAGTACGAGTGGTAGTGCGAAGAAAAAACGAAAATGCACTATTCTGGACTACTGTACTTCCATTACTCCCGCACTGGAAAGTATGGACTCGACCGCCTCCGATTACAACTACACTCAGAATGACAGTTTTCGGACAGGGTAGTGAATTTCGCCAAAAGCCGTTTCATAAATGACGAGCACAACGAAATCTTATTACCATACCCTTCAAAACTTTATTGTGTTTATCCTCAAACTGTTAACACCGACAGAAGTGGCATTTAGGGGGGTCAAAGTTGCCAAATTTTTGCCCCATGTTGAGCGCGTGTAATCGGACTACTATCGCAGTAATCGGACGTCGTATTTTGAATGTGATAAGGGGCTAAATATTGATATTTTGAAACTTTGAACCCCGATTTTCAATTTCGATGTGTTTAGAAAACTATGTGGAAATATTTCGTGATAATTAGTTACGTTTAATCCATGGACGACGCAACTATATTTCAACGTGTATAGCGCTTCTAGATATCGGACACGGGCTGTCCCTGTGTGTTGCGTTCTACACCTCGTATTGTACGGTGTGGCTAACTTCACCAAGTTTGTAGCCCGAAATAGCTTTTACCCCCAAAAAAATCAAAAACGGGACGGCAGCGTCACCTGACTTAATATGCTGTAGCATGACTTGTAAAAGTTACGCTATCAAAACGGAGCGAAGGGCGTATAACGAACAGCATGTCATCAAATGTCTGAAATCTGAGGTCGTCCGAACACTGTCTCACTGAGTGTATTGTTATGCAAATTAACCAATATGCAGAAAATCAGGGAAAGTTAGGTCCGGTTACCACAGACTTTGAAATTCTCCCACAGTTTTTTTTCATGTGCGATTTTATCTCATGCCGTTCTTGAGCCAGGGTAATCCCTGTATTTTGTCATCTAAAATTACAAGGAAATGCCTTAATACCATATATTATCAATAAGCAGAGAATCTAAAGTTTAGTATGGTAGCAAAAGTTTACTCAAATTATGAAAGGGTTGTACAAAACCTCAATTTTGGTATTAATGATAAAAATTCATTTAAGTCAAAAATTTGACACTATTTTCTGAAATTTAATATTTCCTTTGAAACAAGAGTATATGCAGAAAAAAACTACTATTTTATTTTGCATTATTTATCCTCATTCTAAAATTCCATGGGTTGAAAGTCTGACACTCAACAATACCGATTAAAAACACCCTTAGCAAAATTCAAATGCCTCTTATTCAAAATGTAAGAACTTTATTGCCAAACAAAATAGTCTTTTTTATAGAGCATTTAAATAACGTAATGTGAAAATTTCAGAAAATTTGACCCAGCCAGAGTGGACTTAAATTCTTTGGAAATCTTCCAATTGGGAGAACAGAGAAGCCAGGAAATTGGGTGATTTGCATATATTTGTATAAATTAGCAGCACTTCTTTATACACACAACTTACAACTGCTTGACAAGCTAAAAGGTGAACCCAACCAATATTTTAATCTTGGGTTAACAAATTAATTAAAATTGGATGAATATTTGCAAAATAAGTGATTTTGAGCAATATACGCAATGTTGGGTGCAGCGCCCCTTACCGGTAACACTGTTTTGGTCTACATGCACTTAAAACGAGCAAAACTAAAGGCTAGACCATGCAAGAAATGTTTGCTGTAGGAATACATTTGAAAGGAAATGTGAAATAACACTATTTGACCAAAACAAAAGCAGAAGTATTGACATATTCAAACTATGGCTGCCACAGCACAATGTGCAGGATTTTCCTCCATAACAGGTCTTGACAAATTGCACTCAGTAAATTTAAGTATCAAAAGTACTTAACTGCCTGAAAATTCAATCAAATCCATCAATATGATGTACACTGTCAGAGTTTTGTGAAGGACTAGAGTCAAAATCTGCATTTGCTTTAATGCCACGACAGATCCATGAAACAACATGGGTAAAGTCATGTGACATATTTTATATAGACTGGTCTGGATAGGAAGAAATGGTATTCCTCTATCTTCTGCGATCCATCTGTTGTACATGATGATCAGATATTGTCTCTTTGTTATGGATATATCACGTTTAATGCCACATGCATTGGAGTGGATTACCTGAAAGAAAGTGATAATGAAATCAACAAAGTTTCACAGGAAGATTCATTTCATTCATTAATTATCAGAGTAATGAATGCTTGGACATAGAATGGCCTTCTGTAGATATTTGGTGATCTGCTCATGTACACAGTCTAATGAATGACATCAAAAGTGCTTCACTAATCGTATCCATTCAAGGTAAAACATTACCAAGTCTGTGAAACATTTTTCATTTACAACAATAAGCTGAAAAATCCTGGATCACTGATTGTGAGCGGTAATACTTTTATGCAGAAACACGTGAGATGACTGCTCTACAATGTTTTCAGTGTACAGACTTCATGAAGAAAATAAATGTATAGGAATTCATCAGAGACAATAAATCATTAAGGCAAGATGTGCTGACATGTGGAGTATCAAATGCATAGTTATTATACTTACTGTTTGAGGGCTCTGCTTCCAGTCTTCATCCAGGCAAAGCATTTTGACTTCACAGCTTACACTGTTTTGCTGCCTGCAGTCCCTGATGTCATGGAATTGATGGATTTCAGGTAAGTCACAATACTTTAATATAAGCACTCCTCTCCATTCACTGACATCATCTTCCCCTGACAGGATAGTTGCATTACCATACAAAGCAGCTACATGTATATCCCGCAGATCTATCATGGTAAATACATGGTTACGCAAAACTGATAATAACCAATGGCATCAAACATGTTTGCAAGGAGCCAGTCATTGTTGTTTGTTAAATTTCTGTGATACATTTGGTGTTTTTAGGCAGAGAGTAATACTTGTCTTTTACGGAGTTGGTCTGCAGGATGTGTAATTGACATGAAACTCTCCTTGGCACTATTCAGCACAGGACTATACTTAATAAATGGATATCTTTGAGTTGTTTAACTACAAGTGTTTTGGTTTCAAACATATTCCCCGCTTGTGAAACCTTTTGAGATAGTTTTCCAATTCACAATCCCTTTCCACTTCCCTTGCAGACGGAGAGAAGTCTTTGCATACAGAAGGCACTTTAAATATGCAAATTCTACTCTGATTTGAATAAAAGTGAACAAAGGTATCCCCAGGAATCTTTGTTCAATAGATCGGAGAAATTGGACCAGCAGTTTGTGAGAAGTTTTGCATACTGAAAGTTTACAAACAATGGATGAGTGATATCAGTCAGATACCTATCTGAGAAGATCAGCAGTGCGTCATTGAGAGTAAAGCTAATAAAAATGAAGTATCGATACTTACTTTAAGCGTAGACTTGATGCAATGTTACACATGTAATATGGTTCAGGATATGTACACAGGCATCAGAAGATTAAACCCATACACTTGGCAGACTTGACCTTGAAAACATGGGAAAACAATTGTTAAATCACTCAAGAAGTTGCAAAATAGTCAATCATAACAGACAAAGCTTAAATGTGCCTTGATGAACAGTTGTTTTCTTTATCCATGACAAACACTGGTAATAGCAGTTTATTAATTATCACAATTTCTCTATAATATTAAAGAGGCATGGAAAGTGTGGTAAGTAAGCATTAATTTATGAGGTAAGATGAAGGTTTACATAAACTCAGTTTGACTGTTTTTGATATTTACCGACATTTTTTAACAAGCTTGAATAAAATAGAAAATACAAGTAATTAATGGGTACTACCAACAGACAAAATGCCATACTTGGACTTTTATAGAAGAAATTATGATGAGTGTCCAGTGATCTAATGTGATCAAGTGATTTGTACATGATAAGTGAGATGCATATAAGTATTGTCTGAGGTAAATTTGTGTAATACTGACCTGATGTAAACAATCTGTACTACTCTACTTTGGATGTTGGTTCTAATACTACTTGTATCTGACACATTGGCCAGCATGGAGTTGGGCATATTTCCCGGTAGGTGAAGACAATGCTTCCTTTTTTCAAGCAATAGCGTTTCTTCTGCAGATACCTTGGGTCTTTCCAGCATTGCTGCCTGTCTATCAAGCACCAGAAGTCTTTATACATAATTCTTCTAAGGCAGGGATTGTGGTATGAGGGAGCTTGATCACTACCAAGCCATTTCTGCTCCCTCGCTGTCATGCATTGCTGGCAAAAATAGCGTTCAGATTCCAGCAGCCCGTCATCCCTTTGTACGTCTGCTGATGCAAATATGTCTCTTCATGCTCTACGTTGGCATCTAGTTCACTGTGTACGACTGCTGTGCATTGATCAATGAGACAAATCTCCAATCCTGAGTAAGCAAAGAAAGCAACCATTGTTACCTTTTGATCTTCAGATGAAAAATATTACACAGGATTGACATGGCAACAGTTGTTACTGTTGCAATTGACTAACATCCAATGATGTTGAAGCAAAGTTTAGCAAGGTATCAATATGCATGAGAAAGGCAACGCACAATAAATCAGACAAAAGGCGCTAAAAGCACAGTCACGTCCACAAACAAAAAGAAAGCACTTCCTTTCCCATTGATCATCCCCCCCATGTCACTGTTTTTTGTCTCCTTTACATTTAGCTGATATTTCTAAACAAAAATGAGGGGTCAGCAAATATATAACCGGAACCCAAAATCACAGACCATAAATATGTTAGTTCCAGCAGCATTTTTTCTCTGGGGTTAATGTGATTTTAATGTGAACTTTGCATAGTGAGTTATAAGTAATTTATGCATATTTTTTGTGCTTCAATGGCAATGGCAAACATGAATGAATGAACAAAATCATTGTCCATGTGTTCCACTTCCAGTCATCCATCCATTCTGCTTCCAATAGAAAAAGCAGCAGTAAATGGTCGATCATAAACTTTTGTTGGATTGGAACACACGTCTATTTGAATTTACTGACACTAAAGCATAACATTTCATGTGAAATAAAAGATATTGATGAATAACACCAAGAAAAAATGCAAGTGAAAGCTGCTTGATGGTAAACAATGATCAGTCATGGTCTGTGTAACATCATAAAATTGGTGCGATTTCAAAAATATCATGCGTGATTTTCCATTTAATCTAGTACAGTGTAGAGGTTAAAGTAGAAATAATAAATTTCAAATGAATGGCATTTTAAAGAAACCGGAAAGTGTGAGAGGGTTAGAAAAATTATGACACGGTAATTTTGACAGTTGCATAAGACTAAGCGAAGCAGTTCATAAAATCTGTCATTGTAGCTCAATTTAAAAAAAAATATTACCGTACTTTATTTGCTGGCATATGTACATAAGACATGATGGAAAATTAAGGTACCCATCAAAAATATAGATGATATAGAAACTAAATATAAATATTATAAATACTACAGGAATTTATTGTTCTTCAAAAATGTAAGAGAATTACAGGTAAAAAAAATACTAATGTCATTTTGATATGTGTTATTAGGTCCCATCAATTTATCATTTACTCTAGCAAAATGCAAATCTTGTTTTCAATGTGACTTTACAAAGTAAAATTCAATGAAATTGCTGATCTTTATTTTTGCCACTGCACCCTCTACACTGAATGTTTCAGTGTACTCACATCTAGTGATATTTTCAAAATGATTGAAAATTATCAGAGAATTTCATATCAAGGCCTTCAGATTTATGAGATTATTTGAAATTATCCTGGAAATGCATGTCGGCACATGTTGACCCTCTAAGTTTACGACAAAGGAAAATTATCCAAGAAAATGTCATGTCAGCCTTCTAAATTTACTCTAGTAGTGATATTTTCAAAATGATAAGATATTATCAGAGAATTTCATGTCAGGACTTGCAAGAAACGTCTGCCCTCAAAGTTTACAATCTAAGTTAGATCTGAGATGATATTATACAAATGTGAAAAGCTTAGCTGCAAAATTGTAGCGCTACGGTGAGGCGGTCGGTGATTTTTGGTTTTTGCGACTTTGCTCACCAGTAGCGCTACAAGGCCGATGGCCCTGGGGAGTATCATATAAGCGCACCCCACTCGACCAGGCGTGTTGATGTGGAATGCAACATATTTACTGCATTTGGTCGTACCGATTTATCACTACTGGAGACTAAACAGTATACTGCTCTAACTTTGTCATTTATGGGATTTGAAATTTGTTCAAACACGACGATCGCGTTCCGAAACATTTCTGGAAACCATCATTACCAACTTCCGGTAATGGCGGCTCCCACAAACACCGACACCCCACGCTCAATGTTTTCAGAACGCGATCGTCGTGTTTGAACAAATTCCAAACCCCATAAACGATAAAGTCAGTGCAGTATACTGTTTAGTCTTCAGTAGTGATAAATCGGTACGACCAAATGCAGTAAATATGTTGCATTCCACATCAACACGCCTGGTCGAGTGGGGTGCGCTTATATTGATACTCCCCAGGGCCATCGGCCTTGTAGCGCTACTGGTGAGCAAAGTCGCAAAAACCAAAAATCACCGACCGCCTCACCGTAGCGCTACAATTTTGCAGCTATGAAAAGCTATAATCTGAGGATCAATGTAAGGACTCTTCCAGTAGGTCAATTGTTAGGTACATTTGTTATAATTGTCATGTACAGGTCATGGTCAAAAAGGTTCCTGACCCTTCTTTCTGTAGGCACACTTTTTTGTTTTTGGGGCCCCTTTTTCAGGTGTCACACATGATGAAAATGACATACACCATGTCACAGTGGAAGAACGCGTGAGCTCTTATACCGAGGTTGAAGTCAGCAGATCAATGTCAAGCAATGTTCGTATCATCCAGGGTGTGATGGACAGTACTCGACATGCTCGACTCGAGTCTTGAGTCGTGGTGAAATGCGTCCGAACGGCAAACGAACGCCAGAAAGAAACGCGTTTCGACAAAACTAAACCGAATCGCTCTCTCACCCTCTACGCGTTTACAAAAGAATTGATGACACGTACGTACCTGATGATCCAAACCTAGTCATAGACAGAAGAGGAAAGATGTCCATTCTGGGCTCGTACTAAGGTGCGACCGAAAGCTGGTTTAGACGTGAATACTTCCGGGGCAAGTCATGACCAGAACTGCGCCCTCAAACCCAGTTCAAAAAAAACTTACGTCAGTAGGCTTATGTGTCCCAGCCACAGGGCAAGGCGATATAGTCATTACTAAATTGTAAAATTGTTTATGTAATTATAATATTTTTTTTAAATATAAATACATTTGATAAAAAGAAAATATTTCTGTCTTCATTGTATACTCGAATAAGGGACTGGTCAGTTTCTTCAGCCTGGGGGGGGGGGGGGGCGGGGGGTTTCTGGGGGGGGGGGGGGCACCCTGTTTTTTGCTTTGGGGAAGGGGGGGGGGGGCACCCCTGTTTTTGTAGTCCCATATGGGGG
>LD347125.1:31182-44521 GCA_001465055.1 Ptychodera flava | reverse complement strand
AGACACAGGTAAGGCTTGTATAATGAAAAAAAAGTTTAATACAAGACATTTATTGATCATATTCATAATTTCTAGACGAATATTGCTCGCCGGACCCTGTGGTATTGACAGAAGCGGCAGATTGAGACTGCCGGCTTCTAGAACCCACCGTTATTCAAATTCGTTCATTCCCCGTGCAATTGTGAATTTTAATAGGGCTTTTAACAGATCTCGATGAGATGTTTGTTGTTATTGTTGTAGTGTTCTGTGTTTGTATGTCAGCAGACATCTTAATTACCCATAATGGGACCCAATAAAGTATTATCTATCTATCTATCTATCTATATGTAAGTTCTTGATGTAAATTTCTCAATGTACCCTACTCCTTTAATTATCTCCATTTGGTTCGTCATTTTCCATCTAACTCCGTTTTTCCCACCATCTAAACGCTTTTCGTTTGCTAGTTGAAGGGCCTGTTCTTATTATCGCTATTCAACGTATTGAAGCAGGCGTGAGTTCTCCTCGAATCAGAGAGATGCGCAGTCGTACTTCGCACGCTGATAAAACATACTACACAAGATATGACATGTTACAAGGTTAAAAACGTTTTGTGATGTTTTCTTTTCTATACCTTGAATACCTTCGAAATGTCAAAGTGAAAAGGTAAAAATTACTCATTTGGGGCAACATGAATGTCTGATTCAACAAAATGCTGTACAGCATACTTTGATTTGTAGTCAGGTGGAGCAGCCAGTGGGACATACACTGTAAAAATATCGCCTTCTTTTTCGATTCTGACCTTGAAAGAAATAAGTGGCATTCTTGTACTTGTGTTAAAAGGGATTTCCTTCTAGAAATCCACTTAATTGCTAAAGATAAGATCCAAAGGGGTGTCCTCGGCAATTTATGAACGGGACACTTTTCGAAAAATAAACAACGGTAAAGAATTGCAAAGATGTGTGATTGAAATACCCACCGCGTATGTTGAACAGCATTGTATAGTGTCCCGCAATATGTTTTTTTGTGTAATCACGAGCCCATCCATTCTCAGGAGGAGGTATCCAGTCACCTTGAATCAGAAGAAAATTCATTTCTCAGAGACATTCCCCATTTCATATGAGTCGTTTCTTGATTAATTTCAAAGGGATACTCAGAATATGATTATTTCATCTTACACTGATTTTCAGAATATTCTGCCGGAAGTTTACTTGCTTTTGCAATTTTCTGTTTCATTCGTTGTAAATCCAATACTAATGTGGAAAACAAACATGGCCCAATGACATCAGGGTCTCCCATATACACAAGTTGGCATGAGTTGTACTGAAACATTTATTTTGAAATATTCGTACTTTATTAAATGGTGTATTTTATGCTTACTTGGACTTCCAGCTTGTCCATGTATAAGTTTGTAATCGCCTACCCTGAAAAGTAATGCAGATAATTCCGTAATCAGCAGCGAATAGCATTACTTGCATTGCAGAATAATTTTCTCACGTCCTTTGTACGCTGGGATTTTGAGGACACCTTTGACGGATGGGTTTGTTCATGGTATCAATCGAAACACTGCATGCAAGAAACTATACTGTTAAAGTTTCAGAGTTACTGTATAAAAGATCAAAATGAAATGATAAATCGTGTCAACTATGATATTGATATGGAGAGTGACACGCAAGGGCAGGGAATTAAGAAATTGGGAGGGCCACTACTTTTAGTGAAAAAAAAAGAAGAAAAACCTCTTGAAGTGTCATTTTTCCCACACGAATGTCCGGTCCCTACATATGCCATGTTGTTTGAACTGATCTTTTATAAGTCTTTTAACAGCACGATGACGGAGAGACAGTACTTTTAGTCTTCTCAGAATGTTCCCAATACACTGCAGTACACTTTAAAGATGAAGCCTGGTTATTTATCAGATTTACCTAGAAGCAAATTGACCGACTTGATAACAATTTCAATTGAAAACATAGGACTTACAGCATGTAAATACTTAACGACAAGAAGAACTAATGCGAGAGCCAGGCATTTAGGAATGCCCCTTTAAGTTTCGTCAAGATTGAATTGGATTGAAATTAATTGCGGTGGGTTCTTAGACAGTTAATCCCAAGACAATTACCAACAGGATTAACTCCTACAGTAACATATTGGGTTAATATTACATATTGGGATAGTATTGCATATTGGACTGACTTTATATACAACCCTGGTCCTTGCCCAAACTGGTGAAAGGGAAGCATTTGACATTCTGATGCCATAGCATGGCAGGGCTACAGTGTTATGCAGAAGTTTTATCGCTAAAAGGTGTGTCATTTGTAGGCATCGGTAGGCAAAGCTTACTGCAAACCCCTTACCTGATGGCCCGATGGGGAATTGTTTCCACGTGGTCGAAATTGTAAACAAATTCAGTACGGGGTGAAGGGTCACCTTTAGATATGGTATTCCAAACGTCAAGACCGTCCATATCTGGATCTTGAAAACAAAGAAGAGATAAGATTAGATAAGGTAAGATTGTATGTTTCTTCACCCACGTCCATCAACAAAAGTTGATAGACATGTAAGAGGTAGCCGACAAACGAACAAGGGTTACGAAAAACACCCGCTTGTGTATTTTGGGGTTCGGTCATTTAGTTTTTGCTGAATCATCACAGTCAAAATTCGATTATTAGAGGAAAATAATAACAAATATATTGCAGCACGGGTACATCTACCAATAAGTCAAGCAAATATACGTTTACAAAGTTATTTTGCATTATTTTTCTTTTTTTTAATTTGATAAGACTCAGCAAACAGCAAATGAGCGAAACCCATAATACATGGGCGGATGTTCAAAGTGACATGTTTGTTACTCACTTCTGTTAGGATGGACTATTCATTACCCTGTATACAAATGATAGATCATTACTGAAAGGGCCTGGACTTTTAAAGTAGTGTTACATTTATGGAGATTATCACATTTATGGAGGTTACAGAACCCACCTCGGGGACAGACATTAGGACTCTCAAATTCTTACAATGCTTTTCTGATCTGCCATTTGTGGGGGCTCATTTTAATTCTCTCGGCGAAAGGAAAAGTTTCACCATTTTAGTTTTTCGAAAATCCGAAATTTAAATATCATCCACGGAATTAACACGGGGATTGCAGCCATTTTGAATTTCACATATCGTTAAATGTTAGTTAATTTGTTCCTCTGGCACCAAACTTTGCACGGTGACCCCTGATTTTTATTCTTGATTTATGGTGACAGTAATTTCATCGGGGGATATTTTGAGCAAAAGTTGAAGTCTTTCACTTTCGAGGCGCATACAACCTTAAAATTGATGTTTGAGGTTATTTTTGATTGAAATTTACAGGAACATCATTTAAACTACTACAAACTGGAAACAAATGGGCCAATGCTTATTGGTAGCTTATTGTGAGTATGATTGATTAAGAGGGATAAAAATAAACCTTGATTCAAAGGTATGCTGCCATTCTCCATCCATCGCTCTAGGGTTTATGATAAAACGATGCTCATCTTCGGTTGAGCTTTGGTCAAGTATTCTTCTACATGCGGCCAGGCACGTCTCTTTTACAGTGTTATTTTTTGTGCAGAAAGTCAAACCCGAATGATTGGAGGTTGTCTCTAATGTACAATCATACAAGTTTCTCACGAATTTACGTCTGTAAGTCTGCATACCATCACGGTAAAAACCAGTGACGTTGCTTGACATGTTGTCAGTCAATGAGAAGTCTTGTCCACATTTATGTTGCATTATTATCAATAAATTCACTCACCAGCATAAACTCTTTTCGTACTTGCTATGTCTCAAGATAACTTTTTAATAATAAATGTGATATCCAGGTGCTAAGTGTGAATCATTTACATTTACAGTTAAAAAGGAAAGTAGCTGTAATTT
Organism: Ptychodera flava; assembly: GCA_001465055.1. Lineage (NCBI taxonomy): Eukaryota > Metazoa > Hemichordata > Enteropneusta > Ptychoderidae > Ptychodera > Ptychodera flava. The sequence goes on along the minus strand of LD347125.1, from coordinate 40,648 downwards.
CTGATAAGTTTGTTCAACATAGGTCTTCCAAACATTACTGATGGAACAATCAAAGTCCCTACGGTCGACGGTACAATATGCAATTTTAATGTTATCAATAATTATTCAGTTTCATGTATAAAGCCGGAAACTACAAACGTAGTGCATTTTGCCATGACTTCGGGCGTAGAATATCTATTGCAAGAAAAGAGTTGCAAAGTTGAATGCAAATGAGAACAAGTGTAGCGAAGTGTAGCGAAGCTAAATTAACACAACAATTGAAAGCTTAATGTGTTAGGAGTGTTTGTTTATGTACCAGATACTATATGTGAAAATAGTCTCGACTTAAACACACTGCGCATTGATATATTTCGCTGTATTGACTTCTTTTCCCAGCCTTCGCTACACTCGCAACACTTCAATACGTAGCGAGAGGGGAATCTATAAGAAGTTTGAACCTCCGATCTTGCAGTGTATAGCGTAGAACAAAAGACTGTCTTGCACTAGCAGCACAAAAATGCTGAAAAATGCATAGAAAAGTTACGGCATTGAGGGAGTCAATGTCAATAACACTTTTGAAGTCCTCAACAATTAGGATACTGCCCCACTTTTGATGTGATGCATCCTGGTGCATACGACGACCAGCAAACGTTATTATAAAAATGCACGTTGTACGGAAAGGATCCATCTCTGACCAACAGTGGTCAGTTGTCAATATTATCGACATGGTGATTTTCCCAGTAAGTTCCCGTAGACAATCGCCGCCGTTAAGGTAGGTTTCATGAGGAGTTGTATGTGCAGTAACCAAGAAAGTACCCATGTTGTCACGAAGAGTACTATTTATATAACACATACCTAAACTGTCCAATTAACAACGATTGCTTACCTGTTTCACCGCCAACCAAGTTGACTAATGTAGGATACCAGTCTACGATGTGAATTAACCTAGAAGATAAATGAAGTCAATGCCCGGGAGTCAATGTTCTCATGACATTAAAGTTTACAATGTATTGTCTACAGACCAAAAACGTGTTGATAAAACCCACGCTTGTAGAAGAACGTACACTGTTCGATGAGTAATTATAGTTGGCACAGTACGATGCTTGACTTTCACAATCGCTATATCATAATTATAAATAGTTGGAAGTTGTTCACCCTACACACTGCATACTTAACTATCAAACCCGATCATTACATTCTTTCTACATTTTGATATCGCCTTGTCTGTAGAATTATCAGGATCACTTTGCGAAAACGTCTCACTTGAGACACTGAATAAGCTCTACAAATACTCTCCTTCATATACTGTATTTCTCCCAGTGAAATTTAGAAGAACAAGAAAGGACCAAGTGTGTGTGTTAGGTGTGTGTAGTACGTAAAATTACGATTAAAACGAAAACATACAGAACAGTTACTGTAGTAGTAATAAAGTAGTTCGCGCCTCCGAAATGAAAGACCCTACACACTGCATGAAATATTCCTCTGGCCATTCTCCTTCAAAATCACGAATAAAAATCGGGGAGATGGGGGGGGGGGGGTCACAGAAACAAATTACCCAATATTTACCGACATTGAAATTCAAAATAGTCGCAATCCCTGTGTTATCTCTATAGGGGGAATACAATTCCCTATTATCAAAAAACTAAAGTGACGACTTTACTTACTCCGAGAGCTTCAAAATAACCAGGAGTGTTACAACAAAACACAATTGTAAAAGTTTTACAGTACAAATACCTGTCCCTGAGGCGCATTGTACCTCAACAATTGCTAACTGTGTTCGCCTTTAGCAGAGATAAAAACTAATGTGATTTGTGCAGTTTCAGTTAAATTCTAACAGCTGCTTTTGCCGTTTAGGCCTGCTCTAGTCAGTTAAGCTAGAACTTTTCAACCGTTATGATTATACTACGTGGAGTTCTCGGTCCGAAGAGTAAAGCCGTGTCGTGCTTTCGATTTTCTCTGCGTATACCACATTGGACACTCCAAGCACCCGAGGGCTATAATATGCACCAGGGATACGCCTTAAGGGAGCGTTCATCTATTACGGCCGGGATTGGCCGGCAAAATTCAGGGAGGGTCACCTTATTAAAGGTAAAGGGCGACGAATTCGGACGCGCACACGCTTTAGAACGTTTCTGCGCAGATTTAACTCCAGCCTGTCGCAAATGGGTTACTTTGTAGCGCATGTATTTAACATCACCTGTCATTGTTGAAATTGCGCTTTTACCTAATTTTTTGACCCAGTCTCTTAGAAATACATGTGACCTATAACCTTGTCATATTTTGACCCCCTGGGAAGCTGGTTATTATTCAATATGAGCGAAAAATTAACATTTCTCTCCCATTTACATGGCGCATATTACCCTTTCACCTGGAGATAGTTCGAAAATTATGTAGTGATATAATTTTGATATCGTCATTTTGTAATCGATACTTATGTAAAAATTTCTTTACAAACATCATGAAAACTATACATTAGATAGATATGGATCTAAAGTCTTGGTATTTATTAAAATTAACTCATTTGCTAAGCTTTTTATAATTGCTTTCTTTAGTTTAAGTGAATTATATCATTTTTATTTATTTCTAACGACGCCATTTTAACGTCCGTTTCCATGGAAACGAGCGTGGTAACCCCCATTTTTTATTTTATTTTTGCACTTGCACAACCTTCAAAGAATGTTTGTGCAAAGTTTCAAGAAAATGACACCACAATTTAATTTTGACGTAATTCGTAGTACTTCACCTTAAGTTCGAAAACTACAAAGGGGGGCATGTTTTGTTCAAACAGCACAGAGGGGGGTCACTTGATTTCATAAGTATCCATCCCGTCAAAAAGCAGTTTCAGTGTTCAAAAATATTTTGGGAAATAAAAATGATTTGCTGCAAGATTTCATTCTCTGAAGTCATTTCACTGTTAATCTGACTCAGTATATGTTTTATCTGTCACATGAACATCTTGTCTTTAAACTCTGTACAGGCTTGTCTTGTTGTAAATTGAGCACGCTGAGGACAATGAACAATTCCCATCCGCCTTAGGCAGAGGTAAGGCAATGATTAGGTGCAAGCTATGTGTTAAACTGAACCCTGGCTTACATTGAAAAGCTTCGTGCACAAAACTTGTCTGCATAAATAAAGACAAAGGCTAGAATATAACTGAAAAGTGTGAATGACTTTGTTTTATGTCAATTTGCAATTAGGAAGAAATATTTATCTTTTTGTATTATAATAAATATAAAATATATGTGTATATACTATATATGGCCTTGATCAAGCACTTTTACCGTAGCTAACTTTGCTTCTCCTTACCCCCGTGAGAGGTGGGTAGCTACTAGGCCAGTAAATTGACTATTTGACCCCTCCATGACCTTATATGTTGGCATTTTTATTATATGGGGGAAGAACAAGAAAACATGTAAACTCAGAGAGAGATCATAAATTATTTGGAAACTGTTCAGAATATAGATAGTGGCAGTGACAGCGACGTATTAGACTCAGAGCTTTTTGCCGAGGAGGAGGACGACGTTGCAATCGATAAAACTGGCAACAGCACAAGTGATGAAGAACTTTTTGAACCTCCAAAGAAACATTAGACAATGTATACAAGTTCTTAGAGAAGAGAAGGATCTTGGAAAAATCTCTTTTCCGCTGATGTTATATTGTATCTTTGCACCGGTAATGGCCAGTGATATCATTACAAATTGCATCAATACTTACTCAAAAGGAGGGGAGAGGCATGAAGTTTTTGTGATCTTAAAATGGGTTTATCGATTTCTGGGGGCAACGGGAGGGTTTAACTTGTTTTGACTGATGCAGAGGAAGAATTTGCCGGCCAATTCCGGCCATAATAATTGGACGCTCCCTAAAGGCATCGTATCGGGGTTTATTTGGAAAACGTTAGAAATAGTCAAAATTCTCTTTTGTTGCGGCCTTAAGTGAATTTAAATTGCTGGCACTATTAATTAGGCTTTATACAAGAAAAGACAAGGTGTTCATATATGAACTGTTAAACAATGTGGATAATGAGTGTTAAATCATTGCATCTGTAAATTACAGTAACATACACTGTTTAGAAACCTACTGGTCATTTTCGTAACCTGTTTTCTCCAACATTTTACCATGAACAAGGGTAACAACCCTAATACCGCCTTCCCACAGAGTATGCTTAGACCCACGTAGAGGCCAGTTACTGCCAGCGTTGTCACCGTTCGCCGGTCCACCATTCTGAAATACAAATACATGCTAAGATACAGACACAGTAAAAGGTTTTAGGTTGTTCTGTGGTAGAGCGCTGCCTAAACCATGGAGTTTAAAATAGCTAAACATTTGCGCCAATAGTTGAATATCCCGTACACTGTAATTCTCTCTTTTGCTTTCTTGCTTCCTGTCCCTGTCTGTCGGTAAAACCTGTGTATGTCAACAGTATTCCTGTCCCTTCGAACTCAACGACATCGGTTGGGTGGCAGCCCGGGTGGCAGTGTCTTTGTGTCGGTCTCTGTAATGGAAGTTTCGTCAAGGTTCATTTGTCTTTCTACCTGTGTTACATAGGACTGCCTGATATATCTCCTCTTCTGTTTCTCAAACTGCCTGTCTGTCCAACGTTAGTCTCTTGCTTTGAAATGACATTGTCACTTACGTCTGACATAAATATGAGTAACGTGTCCTCCCAGAATCCATATTCCTTGAAAGCTTCAACCACCGCAGCGACTGCGTCGTCCATGGCTGTAACCATGGCTGAAATGATATTAATAATACAACAGCAAATAACTTTTAAGTTACGTAAATCAAATTGTCATTGCTCTAAACGGTCTCAAAAAGTTATCGGTACTGCATCTGCACGTTAGATAGATGTTTTATGATATTGCCGTTTTGCTTCTATGTGATGTACAGTCACATGGATTTATAATTAGATGAATGGAGACATATGTGGACGAAAATACAACCACAGGGATAAACAGACAGACAGACACACATACAGACAGACCGACAGATAAGAAGACAAACAAACAAACAAAAAGGCAGGATGAATGAAGAGGATTGATGAAGATCGAGGCAGAGAGTCATGAATAGATAGACAAATCTGAATAGCTTGGCAGACCTAGATCAATAGACCAAGAAACAGGTAGAAGCAGAAGACGGCGTCGAAGCTGTAGAAGGCGTCATTATGAGTGTATCTTCCTAAACCTACCTAGCTTAATTCTTCGTCCTGTGTCGTTGATGTGCGAATACATGTCAAGATACTTTTGCGGTGCCTAGTTAAAGGAGTAAAAATGTAAACAAAGAAAGCTCTTCCATTTTGCGGGTATTGATGATTAAAATCGTTAAAGCCTTGAGATTTGCGGTCTTGACCCACGTCAAATCATCCCCTCGTCTGAAGCCGAACTCGGTGGAAACATAATGCATTTCGATTTTGGCGGGTATGTTGGTGCTGCTGATTTTCCACAGACCTGCCTGTACCCATACATTTCGCCATTACATTCTTACGCACCCCGGGGCAAAATACTTTACAAATGCCAGTCAGACCTTAGAGACAGCACAATGTACGCTACCTATGTCTATGTGCTAGCTCTTTAGTCGGACTGATGTCAAGAACACGAAAGAAAGTATTTCTTCCGATTGATAGTTAGGAAGTCTCTATGCTTTTATGTACTCTTACGTCGTTTTCTTCCTTTATCCTACATGTACTTGCTTTATAGCAGTTTGTATTTTGTTTTACATGATTGTATTGTCATCAGTGTAGCGTTGTGTGAAAATAATCGTCTACTTTAAGGACTTATCACTTTCGATTTTTGCGGGAAACTTTCCCCAGTCCCAGTAACTTTCTGGGAATGACACCTTGTGCTGAATTTGACACCCTACCTCAAGTGGTCCGTGTACACTTTGCAAGGCAAAATACATAAACATCGGAGTCCTCTTGTCATGATTCTTCACATACTTGATGACCTTGTTGCTAAATAAATACTGTGGTTAAAAATACACAGAATTAAAGTTGTGCATCAGAGATGATATCACACCAATGAGACAAAATGTTATGAATGACCTGATTGTAAGTTCTTGCGACTAGTCCCGCTCACTGCAATGGCGACGATGTGAGATAAAAGAACGTTAAACAAAGTTTCCTTACATGGTTTACATCTATAAATGAGAGAGAGAGAGAGAGAGAGAGAGAGAGAGAGAGAGAGAGAGAGAGAGAGAGAGGGGGGAGGACAGGGACTACAACTTGTACACTTGAAGGTCAGTTCTGGTTTCATTTTCATTGACTTTATTCCGTCAAATCGCAATCATACCCATCTATAATCCGATAGCGCTAGGTCAAAATTCGTAGTACAATAGTGATAAACATAGACTCTAAACAGCACAGAACAGACAGAAAATCACCGGTAGACACAACAAAGTCAAATTCACGTAAGAAAGATATATGGACCTCTGGCCAAAAGACCAAGAAGTGGTGGCAGGTGTTTTGAAAATAGTAAGCGAATCCTGCCCCGCATGTGGCACCCGCCATATATCAAGCTGTAAGTCAAATAGGTGGTCAGTCTATCAAAAGGTCGGTCAATTAACCAGTTAGTCAATTAATCAATCAATAAACCAGTAACGAATGCTAAAAAAGAGCGAAATGACAAAACGACAGAGCTCGAAGATAAAGATAGCCATGATATTTTGCTGTATTTTAATGCACACATTTCGAGGCTTCTTATGGAACTCTTCATAAACCGCCGATATGACAGTGACATTGTTTTATTACCCTTTATTTATATACAAACCTTTGTATTTCCCAATAAACTAAATGCATGGACTCGTCGAGCTAAAATAGAATGTACCACGGCTAGCTAAAATAAATGAATTAGAAGCTGACTAAAATGGGCGTCTAATAGTAAGGGGACTTTTTCGTCCATTGAAAATGTTTTAGGAAAATGTTTGATCGATCGCAAAGTTGACCACCTGTTATCGAAATAACAGCATCTAGTATCAAGTTAAAAGCATGAGAATCATAAAAAAGAAATGTGACGTCATGTTCACTGTTCTTCCCCGCCAGCTGACAGGGAAGTTTAAACGTAAATCGATCAACCAAACACGACTGAGCAATAGAACAAATTACTACATTACGAAAACAGAAAGAACAAATCATCGTCGATGGTGTAGTCTCTGCTGTGTCAGCTGTTTTGAGGAGCTGATGATCCCTGTTAGATTGTAGCACTTCTCTCCTTTGATTGGTGCAATTACAAATTGATTTACATGTCTACATTATAGTGTAGTGTCCTTATGTTAAGATTGAAATGTTCTATACAGGCATGAAACAGACAAAAACTTAATGACAGAATGACCGCAAAACAGTCATGTCGGATCATATTGTGAAACAAGTTGACGCACATAGATACATTTTAGTATATTGACCTTGTGTGAAGTTTTAATGGCACGTGCTCATGCATGTTTAATTAATGGTTCCAAAGAGGGGTTAAACAACAAAATTGTTAATCAGCGGCCATATTGGATTCTATCGTGACACAAGTTGACTCGAATATGAAGACCTTAGTGCTTTTGACATGTACCAAATCGAATGGAGTTGGTTCAGACTCTTAGGAGCATAGGCGCTAGACGTAAAATAAAAAAATGTCCGCAAACGCGGCATATTGCATTACTTTGTGACACAAATCGTGTGCCATTGTAAGCAGAAAAAACACTAAAACAAGAAACAAAAAAACTGACTGAAAACCGTCAAAACAGAAGGATGAATGTCACTGCATATCGGCAGTGATAGAGATAGCTCTGGCTCTGATGTAGTTGAAGATGAGTTTAGGTCAAATGACGCTCATGACAGTGAAATATACTTGTACATAATATCGGACTTGAGAGCAGCACGTGGAAGACCAGGAGACTTGAAAGTCATCAGGGATTTTTGAATTCTTGCATATGAGAATAATCAAATATTAAAGAAAAAAGATGGGGTCACCATGCTTGATTTCTAAATTTTCACATTCTAATCGCAAAATAACACAAAAGTAAAACTTTAAATAGTAAAGACTAAGGAAAAAAATGTGTGACTGAATGGAATTATTTATTTTCTACCAAATTTGCCATTATTACACCCAACTTTTATAGATTAAAACGCTTATTTTACGGAATATTTTAACCTTCCAGTTATGTCAATTTTGAGCAGCATCTAAGTCATCTATGTCTCGTACTGTTGAAAAATAGTTTTGGTAGGTCACTATGCTCAGTTTTTCGCTATGACAACTTGGCAAAATGTAGCCACGAATTCATAATTTGCATAGTCTCTCACGCTCGTCATTTTGTGTGCTCTTAAGCAGGTGTCATTGACGTGGCCAGAGTTTGGTTGATTCAAGTTGGCGCAGACTTATATCCAAATAATCCACTGATGTGTTTAATAATAAATCAATTTAAGAACTTGCCTCATAGGAATATGGCTTTATAAACTGCTAATGACAGGTAGTATCGAACACTTCGAGTAGAACTACCCAATACATGTTTATTTTTTCTTTGCGTGCAGCCTGATAAGTATGAGGATGCAGGATAATTTTGGGAGAGGGGCTTGAAAAAGTTTAATCATATAGACCGGGGGGGTGGCTTGAAAATTTTTTAGGGTACTGAGGGGGTCTGAAAAATATTCAATCGCGATTCCTCCAGACTTCCAACTTTTATTAGTGAACGCAGCCTTCATCGTATCATAAAATATATGTAAATTGACGTGAATATAAATGTCGTAGTACAGATACTCTGTCCTTGTACCAAGATTGAATGAAATAGGTTTAGACATGTCTGAGTGCTGAGTTTGAACGGACAGATTGAAGAGCGCACGAAACCAAGTCCTTGGAGTCCGTGTAGGGGGCTGATAAAGTGAAAAGTAAACGAAAAGGGACTGAAGGAATCAATTAAAACTCGAAACTGCTTTAAGGGTCAAACTTTGAGAGCAATATTAATTCTGTAAATTCTGTATGTGTAATATACTGAAAGAATACTGATAGCAACAACAAAAAGTACGGCAACCGGTCAGACATTAGCAAATATTTTGCAGAAATCACAATTTTAAGCCACTTCAAGCAGTGCTTTAAATAACATAAAAACGACTACGAGTTCTGAGGAATAACTCTTTACTTCGACTACTTTAACCACTTACTGAATTATAAAACAAATATCTGAGATTACATACCGATGAATACACACCATCTTGACTCCAATCAGGCGTAAAGTCTTTTCTTAAGTCTAAATATCCGCGTCCTTAAAATTTGAACAATAACGAGTGATTAATTTAACAATGTTTGTGCTTATCAACGATGAAATACTGATATATAATCAAAAATTTGATGACAATGACAACAGAGTCTGTGGTGATGATTGTCACTGTCATGATGATGACAGCGAGGTCTGTGGTGATACTTATCACTGCCATGACGATGACAGCAAGGTCTGTGGTGATGCTTGTCACTGCCATGACGATGACAGCAAGGTCTGTGGTGATGCTTGTCACTGC
>LD347125.1:9611-25099 GCA_001465055.1 Ptychodera flava | reverse complement strand
CCGGCTGTTTTGCATTTTTTCCCGGCTACTTTTAACGTAAGTAGATTATTTTTATAGACCTGTAATTTCGGGATTGCACTGCCAGCTGTTAGACGGCACACGTACGACTAGCAGTTTCGCGACCCCTTTCCGCATGGAAATGCACAAACATAAAACAGTTTCTAAATACTCGTTTGTGGCTTTTTGAGCCCGATCTTTTATTTGTTAAATAGTGTGATTACCTGATGGACGCGCCTATGGTGTTGTCTTTATTACTAGCAGTGTAATTGGTTTGATTAGTATGAAGGTCATCTTAGGTCATTTTTAACGATAGCGTAAAATGAAATGTGGCGTCGGCCACCGGCACCTTGCCGATGGAATATTCTTTCCCGAAGAAAGCCCGTTCGAAAGCTATACTTGATTCCAACAATACATTTAGTTTATGTATGAAAAACTTCAATTTCGCTAAATTTGTGAGAAAAAGCGCCGAAAAGATGTGATTTTGATCGACGATTCGAAGTTCATGACGCAGCTAGTTTTCCTCCGCAGCGCTGGCTGCCAACGTCAGTACGAGTATGATCTTCTCAACAAATCAAGTTATTCTCAGAGCAATACCGACGCATTTTCTAGATTTAAAAACAATGAGCTAGAACTGAATTTTTTGGAACCAACTGTTTATTTGAATGGATATTTTTTTCAATGATTATTTTTACATACTAGAATCCACGGTCACAGGCATGTGTGTTGCCGACCGTTACCGACCGGCGCATCATCGTCACGCCTCACGGCTTCACTGTGGTGCTGATCCCCTGTTGTTATACGTCGTGGATTCCAGCATGGGTTAAATTTCACTACGCCTCTCCATGTTCTCCATGTTGGGTTGCCCGATAGTGTATTTCGATGGACCCTCTGAATAATTTTTTTCACGGACCTGTGGAGCAAATTTGAAGAAAACAGAGTTGTTTCCTTCCGACGCCATGCTGCATATCTGCTTTGATCAAATTTGGGGACAGCTTCGCCGCTCGCGCCGCATGCAGGTTCGAGGTCTGGCATGCGATGCGAGACTGAGTCGCGGAGAGTGCTTTGGCAAACATTTAACTATTATTGTTTGCGTATTGTAACTCATAATAAAAAAATGCGTAGAGACTCAATCCAATGCGTAATATTATTACGCATTAGATTGACTCTCTACTCATTTTTTCATTCTTATGAGTTTTCGATATACGCATTTTTTGCTTAAATGCGAAAACTGTAACAGTGAATTATCTTACCGATTTTATTTTTAAACAAAAGCGAATGTGTTTTTATTAGAATACTGTCGGTATTTTGAATTTTCCATCCTCATTTTGGGAAATGAGCAATGAACTGAGCAGACTGCAGGAGATTTAAGATTAAATGTTAAATCTTCAATGCAAATAAAACCATAATTATAAGTGTGTCATAAATAATACAAACAAAACAAAATCATGTTCGTTTGTTTTGTTGTATGTGCCACGTCTAAGACACACAACAAAAGTACTGTTTTAGTCTCAGCTAAATGTCACCTCAGATGCCACCAGAGAACACCATTTCCACTCCAAAATTTCATTTTTCGCCTTGCGAGACGGGGACACCCCCCTCTCGCGCTCTCCCCCTCGTTACCTACGCTCACTCGCCCCCTCGGTCGCTTCGCGCGGTCGCAGTCCACCCGTCTACATTCTTGAATTACCCGGCTACTTTTAAATATAAGGACAACACTGCATACATACATACATACATACATACATACATACATACATACATGAACACTATACCTGAAAGCCGATACGGTGGGCATAGTAACCTGTCATTAGTGACGCCCTAGAACTGAAAAGACGGAGAGAAAGTAGGTTAAGTGACGAATTCGGCAGGAATGAGTGACAAAATGAGAGGAAAGAAAATTGCTGATGATTATCCTCTCAAAAAGCAAAAAACAAAGAAAATCCTCAAAGCCCGACAGAAAAATACAATGGTCATCATCACTACTGTAGTATGACCACGACCACAACAAAGTCTAAGAGAGAAAATGTGACCGATTTGAAATGGGCATTGACTTTAAATTCAATTCTGTAGTGAACGCCAAAATGACATTTCAATTTCATCCCAGGAAGTAATTGCGACGAATACAATACGTACGGAGCACACGATGGAAGCGCGTAGGATTGTGTGAAGGTGACCCCTCTACTTGCAAGGTCATCAATTGTTGGTGATTTGACGACTCCATTGTTGTAACCAATATCATTCCATCCTGAAAGAATATTCCAAAAGTATGACATCAAGACAAAAACGAAATAATCTGACGATCTACAATATTCAACAATCCAGATTTAGGGAGCCGTCATTATTTACGGCCTGGTGGGTCGGAGGAAAGTGAGGGGGTCACGCAAAAATGGAAAACTTCAAAGGGGGTTGCTCAAAATGTGCAGAGGAAGAACGAAGTTACTCAATTTTTGGTGATAAATAAATTAAAACACGTCTCAAATTGCACCATTGCACACATTAATTCCTCAAAATTTTCAATGCGAGAGGGGGCATACCCCCTCTCATACTCTCCTCCTTGGGGTGTTCCTATAGTTTACTAGTAAAATAAATTGAAACACTTCTCAGATTGCACCAGACTGAACCATTGCACACATCAATTACTCAAATTTTTCAGTGATCAAGCACAAAACTGGACAGTTGTGAATTCATCATATACATCATATTTTAATTGAGTTCAGGCTATTCATTGGAAGCTGGCAGCTGAAGAAATGACACAAGAAGGTCACAGATTTTTCATTCCTGCATATTATTTGATCTTCAATCTCTGGCAAACTGAGAATTGTTCTTTACAAAATTTGTTTGGCTGTCGAATATATCTGTATTTTGTTGTCACTTTGAGTTTCATTTTGTTGGTGTCACTTTGTTCAACCTTCAGGAGATAACCGATGATAATCTAGCAGGGTACATCAGGATCTGAAAGGTCTTTATTATTGCTGTATTTTTTATTTTTTACAAATACATGTATTGGTATTTAACTCCTCTAAGGGAGGGGGCAGTCAAATTTCTGAGTTAGAGAGGGGGGTTACTCAAATTCATCATGGTTGGCAAGGGGGTGTGGGTTAGTCGAAATTTTAGAGTTTCCGATGAAATTCCTACAACCCCCAAGACCGTAAATAATGACGGTTCCCTTAGTCAGGTGCAGCTGACCACAACCCATTCCCCACAACAGTTCAACCTCAGTAGTACCCTCTCCCCACCACTAACAGTCCCCATTGTCCAACAGATGTTCATACTCCCACATGTACATTTCATTTATGCAACAATTTATCCATCATCCAGTGTGCGTTCGTTTAGTGAATAAATACATATTATATCATACCAGTATATTGATGGAGCAAATACTGCGATCTGATTGGTCGAAACGCGAAAAGGACCGTGGTATATTGGCAATATACCACGGCTGGTATACGCATGAGCACTCAGCTTGAGCAAAAATCCGTTTATGACGTTCCACGCCAGAATTTCAATATACTGTTATGATATAATAGCAATAAATCACACCCAGCGACGGTATACCACTCGATTTTGACCATTTCACTTCATATATGCACTCGCTATCGCTCGTGCATATATGTCGTGAACTGGTCAAATTTCATGGTATACCGTCGCTGGGTGTGCTTTTTTGCTTAAATATACGCCCGTGTTCAGTGTAAAGCTAAGTGACTGTTATAATACTTATCATTTCAACCTCTTTCTCCACCCTAAGTTGGGCGACTGATCTTCCCTGAAGTTCTATCAACCACGGCATTTTTACTCCTTGTATATATTTTCCGGCATCCACTGCAAGAAAGGCTCTCCCGCTCGCTGTAAAAACTGAAATTTTCTCCCCGTCCAATGATAAAATTGACTGTTCTCCCCCCGTTCGCTTGTTAGCTTTTAAATTTGCCTGCCCGCTGAAAAACTGCACGCGAATTCCCTTTTGATCGAACAACTTTGTTGGCTGCACCTCTTAAGTTATATGGCATGCAAATACAATATGCTAAGATGATAGGAATGACAATGTCATGATTGGTTATGACATTTTGACATTTTTCCTAAGTCATATATATATATATATATATATATATATATATATATATATATATATATATATATATATATATATATATATATATATATATATATTCATGTCAAAACTCATTCATACCGATATAGCTCGTGCATGAAAATTTCATGGATGCGCACGATTCATCGATGACATATGTCTTCTAAATGATGGTGGAGAGTTTTGTAGATCATACGAGCAAATATATCCTGCAGAGCTCACGTTGAAGTGTGAGCATAATGGACAACATGTTACATTTCTCGAATTGGACATATCAATAGTAGATGGAATATTCGTCTATAAACTCTTTGACAATCGCGATGATTTCAAGTTTTCTATAGTGCGAATGCCAGATCGCGAAAGTAACACCCCTTCGCATATTTTTTATGGCACTGTATTGTCAGAATATCTTCGCATTGCTCGCGCAACACTTCTAATAGAAGATTTTCTTCCAAGAGTTGCCAGCCTGTACAACAGGATGTTGTCTCAAGGAGGACAACAACCTAAAATTATCAGACAGTTTCATAAAGCTATGTCAAGACATCCTCAACTTTTTGAAAAATTAGATGTAACACCGAAAGACATAATATATAACATAAGACTCAGAATAACTTAAGGTGTGGTGGTACCTGATCAGTACTGCTTGGGGAGCCAAGGCAGTTGACTGTATTGTTTTCAAATCCCCGAAACAGTCGCCTTGGTAAATAACTGATGAACACCTAGGACATTTTGATGATGTTTTTTCTTTGCTGTATGTTAATTGTTAGAAACTAATCCTGCTGATGTCATATCTTCATCATTCATATGACACAATCATAGAGAACCTGATCTATTGCTTGCACTTGTATGACGTTACTTTACATCATTGCTGTTTTTATTTTCAACCGAGTGAATTTAAACTGTTTAACTACTTTTGACTATATATATATATATATATATATATATATATATATATATATATATATATATATATATATATATATATATACCATGTGCTCTATCCTTTGTTGGAAAGCAGCAAATTTTTACTCCAAGAGTGAGAGACCATCGACCAGTCGAAATGTTAAAAGAAAACAAAAAACTCTTTAATAGCAGTTAAAATTCACGTCCTCAAGATAGGAAGGTTGAAACAACCCTATGCTGTAGCTTTATTGGGATCTAATCTACAAACGTATGAGAAAAAAATTGTACAGAGGGCATTCATTGAATTGTTCAGCCTGCTTGGTGGCTGTTTCAAGATTAACTTGTGAACTGTCATTTTCAATGATGGGAATTTATAAGCCTTGTTTGTCGGTGTCCTAAAGGAGAAGAAAGTAATTGTATTTGCGAAGTTACACGAAACCAATCGTTCTGTTCGTATCTTCCACCAACAAGAGCAGTTACCTGAACAACCTGAATGCATAAGGTCTTCATTGTGAGTTTCTACATTTGAAATGTGCTGCAAGTTTTTTTAATTAGTACTTTTACAAGAATGTCAATTTGAAAACCCGCATGGATTAAGGTATGAGATTTTTTACTACACTCAGGGAATATAAAACATAATATAGTTATTTTTCTCATTACCAATCATTTTGCCGACATTTGCATTCATAACGAGACTTTGCTGAATAGAGTGTGAAAATAGACGATCTTGTGGTTTTGAAACAGATAAAGTGTACGTTAATCATGCGTGTCTTGGTTTGTTGTGAAAAAATACGACTAAACTTACCAAGATCGTCTGCCAGGATGAATAGTATATGAGGACGTTTATGATTGTCGCAACTATGGAATTGGAGACACAGAAGAGCTGCATAGACCTTCAAGAGATGGCGGTACATTATGAAATTAACGGACCTACAGATGTACACTGGCCCAACTCTACTTATCGACTGATATTTTAATGCAAACTTTTCGAGGCTTTTTATGGAACTCTTCATAAACCGCCGAAATGACAGTGACAGTGTTTTATTACCCTTTATTTATAGACCAACCTTTGTATTTCCCAATCAACTAAATGCATGGACTCGTCGAGCTAAAATAGAATGTACCACGGCTAGCCAATTAGAAGCTGACGAAAATGGGCGTCTAATAGTGAGGTGACTTTTTCGTCCATTGACAATTGAAAATGTTTTAAGAAAATGTTTGATAGATCGCAAAGTTGACCACTTGTTATCGAAATAACAGCATCTAGTATCAAGTTAAAAGCATGAAAATTATAAATAAGAAATGTGACGTCATGTTCACTGTTCTTCCCCGCCAGCTGACAGGGAAGTTTAAACGTTAATCGATCAACCAAACACGACTGTGCCATTGACCAAATTACTACATTACGAAAACAGAAAGAACAAATCATCGTCGATGGTGTAGTCTCTGCTGTGTCAGCTGTTTTCCAAAGCTGATGATCCCTGTTTAGATTGTAGCACTTCTCCCCTTTGATTGGTGCAATTACAAATTGATTTACATGTCTACATTATAGTATAGTGTCCTTATGTTAAGATTGAAATGTTCTATAAAGGCATGAAACAGACAAAAAGTCAATGACATAATGACCGCAAAACAGTCATGTCGGATCATATTGTGACACAAGTTGACGCACATAGATACATTTTAGTATATTGACCTTGTGTGAAGTTTTAATGGCAGTTGCTCATGCATGTTTAAGTAATGGTTCCAAAGATGGGTTAAACAACAAAATTGTGAATCAGCGGCCATATTGGATTCTATCGTGACACAAGTTGACGTGAAGATGAAGACCTTAGTGCTTTTGACATGTACCAAATCGAATGAAGTTGGTTCAAACTCTCAGGAGCATAGGCGCTAGACGTAAAATAAAAAATGTCCGCAAACACGGCATATTGCATTACTTTGATACACAAATTGTATGCCATTGTATATCGTCCGAATACCAACTTCAAATGAAATATGTTTAGGCATGGGTGCGTAATGACTGAACATGAAGACATATAGTAACAAATTCGTCAACTGTTGACAGTTAGGCTGCGTTAACAAAAAACGGTGAGGGAATTCGAATTTTGTGGGGGGTAGTGGAGGGGGAGACTTACACCCGTGGCCACTTTAGTGTTGATTGAGCCTGTCTGGTACAAGCAGAATTTCTGTCTGCAGAAGGGTGATAAAACGGTTACTTTACCCTGTATCAGTGGTGATAATGATCCTACTATCGGTACCCCGTGGACACGCCGATTAGCCTGAAATTAGGGAGTGATTATAAAATACACTGTATACACATGATGTTGACCACAGCATTTGCCCTATCAGTACTCAGTATCTGCTAGAGAACATCACACATTTTGTGCCGATTACATTTCAATATTTCAGTGAATGAATACCAACGATACTATAGTGTGTATCGCAAGTGTCGTGTTCAGACTTTGTTCAGACGCGGGAATTAAGGAAATGCCACTTTGAAAATGTTAGCGATTAAATTACAGACATCGCCCGTCTTGACTGCAACTTTCGAAATAAACATTCACTTGCACTAAGCCATGTTTCTTTCCTACAAACCGTGAATAAACTTACTCCAATTTCACTTGGTACCGAAAGGTAAGAGTAAAAAACAGTTGGGGTAGCATTTTACACGTACATGTATTCACATGTGTGTAACCATGAACGACACTTTTCTCATCCCGGTTGAAGGGAACTTGTCCTGATACATGTATATCTCTTCCAAACTTTTCTGGCTCCCTCCACGCTTATCTTAAAACGCTTGCTTGTTTCTTTGTAAGCTCCTCGTGATACCTCGCTAGGTGCCGGATTGCCACCACAATCTCTTTTATTTTGAACAATCAAGCTTGCTACGTCCTCACTGAAGTATTTGCCCCTATGATATTAGCGACCGTTGTTATTGATGTTCATTGTCGGAGTGCAGACTTACAGGGTGTCTACAGTGCAGTGTTGTGATCGATTTGAATTGGGCAGGCGAGACATTTTAGTAGAATGTTATCTCAATCCTAACAGTGGGGTGCCGATAGCGAACCTTACATTTATTACACCGATCACCACTTTGTTTCGTTTATACAAACAGAATTTCTGCTTGCTGCAGACAGGCTTAATCAACACTAAAGTGGCCACGGGTGTAAGAGTTTTGCTCTGCTTATGGGGGCGGGCTGAAAAAATTTTAGTTCCCCTTTACCTTTACATTTTGCAATTTCAAGGTTTGTCAGGTAATTAATAAAATAATTTAATGTCATCAAGTTGTTCTAATGCTTGTTATAATTAAGCAAAATCTAGAACCACTTTGTCTCATTTCCCGACTTTTATCTCGAAAAACTCCAAACATGTATGATTTTTCTTTAAAAATCCCAAACAAGTGGGCCTAGTAATGGGGCAAAAGCTGCAACTGTTGATATTTTTTTCAATATTTTAATGGAATATATCAGTTTCTTATGGTCTCCCTTCATTATGCTGAAACACACAATTGTCGACAAAGCCTGTTTATAAATATGAATTTGATGACAATTGAATTAGAGTCCAGACTAAAAGTCATTGGTCAATGTTCCAATGTCAATGCACAGTACACATACACAGGCTGTGCTGGCAAGCTGAATACTAGACAGCTCAACATGCTGTAGGGAGTAGAACAAGAACACTGTCTTATTACATGAACAAAAATATTGTCAAAATAATCAAACTTAATACAGCTACTGCAGTGTCACTGTCACTGCATATCGGCAGTGATAGAGACAGCTCTGACTCTGATGTAGTTGAAGAAGAGTTTGAGTCAAATGACGCTCATGACAGTGAAATATACTTGTACATAATATCGGACTTGAGAGCAGCACTTGGAAGACCAGGAGACGTGACAGTCATCAGGGATTTTTAAATTCTGGCATATGAGAATAATATAAGGTCATTCCCAAAATACCGGAATTTATGTCCGAGTACATCGTACGCTACGGTATTGTCCACGACGCTACACGTCTCGCACAATACCTCCGCTGCACGATGTACTCGGACATAAATCCCGGTATTTTGGGAATAACTTTACTATTATACACCTTTTTGGTCCAACTTTACCTGAAAAAAGTCAAAATTTAGGCTGTTTTTGGATGCTTCACGCGCACTGCAGTGAGCGATCGCGAGCAAACTGGGAACGCGTTCCGCGCGTCCGCTAAGCGCACAGAACAAAATTTCAACCCTCGCTGTGCAGTGCGCGTGGTAGAAATTTTACGCCAGCGGCATAATTTCACTCAAATTCACCGGTTTTGGACTGACCACGATTTACTTTGTGAAGTACTAAATGTTAAAAAGTATATATTTTTGTAAAAAATGTAAAATATTCTCTCCTTTTTTCTCGTGTTGACGTAAAGGTGTTTCGAGGTCAAAGGTCAAATACCGTCCATTTACACCAGGTCCTGAAGTTATTGTACTCCGCGTCAAAGTTATTGGACTCCGCGTCCTCTGATACCGAAACTTACTGTACGACGAAACATCATAGGTTACAGACGTAGGTGTATAATAATCAAATATTAGAGAAAAAAGATGGGGTCACCATGCTTGATTTCTAAATTTTCACATTCTAATCGCAAAATAACATAAAAGTAAGACTTTAAATAGTAAAGACTAAGGAGAAAAAGTGTGATTGAATGGGATTATTTATTTTCTACCAAATTTGCCATTATTACACCCAACTTTTATAGATTAAAACGCGTATTTTACGGAATATTTTAACCTTCCAGTTATGTCAGTTTTGAGCAGCATCTAAGTCATCTATGTCTCGTACAGTTGAAAAATAGTTTTGATAGGTCACTATGGTCAGTTTTTCACTATGACAACTTGGCAAAATGTAGCCAGGAATTCATACTTTGCATACTCTCTCACGATCGTCATTTTGTGTGCTCTTAAGCAGGTGCAATGGACGTCGCCAGAGTTGGGTTGATTCAATTTGGTGTAGACTGATATCCAAATAATCCACTGCTGTGTTTAAAAATGAATCAATTTAAGAACTTGCCTCTCATAGGAATATGGCTTTATGAACTGCTAATGACAGGTAGTATCGAACACTTCGAGTAGAACTGCCCAATACATGTTTATTTTTTCTTTGCGTGCATCCCTGATAAGTATGCGGGTGTAGGATAATTTGGGGAGAGGGACTTGAAAAAGTTTAGACGGGGGTGGCTTGAAAATTGTTGAGGGTACTGAGGGGGGTCTGAAAAATATTCAATCGCGATTCCTCCAGACTCCCAACTTTTATTTGTGAATGCAGCCTTCATCGTATCATAAAATATATGTAAATTGACGTGAATATAAATGTCGTAGTACGGATACTCTGTCCTTGCACCAAGATTGAATGAAATAGGTTTAGGCATGTCTTAGTGCTGAGTTTGAACGGACAGATTGAAGAGCGCACGAAACCAAGTCCTTGGAGTCCGTGTAGGGGGCTGATAAAGTGAAAAGTAAACGAAAAGGGACTGAAGGAATCAATTAAAACTCGAAACCGCTGCAAGGGTCAAACTTTGAGAGCAATATTAATACTACATGTAAATTCTGTATGTGTAATATACTGAGAGAATACTGATAGCAACAACAACAAAAAGTATGGCAACCGGTCAGACATTACCAAATATTTTGCAGATATCACAATTTTAAGTCATTTCAAGCAGGATGCTTGTCACTGCCATGACGATGACAGCAAGGTCTGTGGTGATGCTTGTAACTGCCATGACGATGACAACAGGGGCTGTGGTGATGCTTGTCACTGCCATGACGATGACAGCAAGGTCTGGGTGATGCTTATCACTGCCATGACGATGACAGCAAGGTCTGTGGTGATGCTTGTCACTGCCATGACGATGACAGCAAGGTCTGTGGTGATACTTGTCACTGCCATGACGATGACAGCAAGGTTTGTGGTTATGCTTGTCACTGCCATGACGATGACAGCAGAGTCTGTGGTGATGCTTGTCACTTCTATGACGATGACAGCAAGGTCTGTGGTGATGCTTGTCACTGCCATGACGATGACAGCAAGGTTTGTGGTGATGCTTGTCACTGCCATGACGATGACAGCAAGGTATGTGGTGATGCTTGTCACAGCCATGGCGATGACAGCAAGGTCTGTGCACAGCGTGATACATACATTATTCGTCGAGAATTTGTGAATATGATCAATAAAATGTATTAAACTTTTACCATCAGATAAGCCTTATAGATAGTGCCTGCAGTACCCTGTAGCCTGTGGTCATGCTCACTTCCATGACGATGACAATGCTGAGTGTGAAATGTTTCAAAGTTATTTGTCCTCGGTGGCGATGACTATTAGTAAACATAATTGTGACCGTACTTTGCATTAACAGTTGTGGTTTTCATAATATCACTGTATCGATTAGTGTTTGACAGTCTCGGAAACAAAGCTTACCAAGTGTGTGCCTAAAATGGTCTTCGGCTGCGCTGTAGAAACCATAGAAATGATCAAAACCTCGTCTGTTCGGCGTGTACTCTTCCTTGCAGTGACCAAGATGCCATCTGGAGAACGATAAGTGGTTCAAGGGTGGACCATCAGACTGGGGGAGGGCGAAGGGTAGACTATCAGACTGTAGGAGGACGGGATCGTTAGACGGGAAAACAAAATAAAACTCTGTGATGAGAATACGATGTGTTTCCCAGGAAGGCTACAAAATATGGTGAAAACATGCCAAAATATGAACAAAGGTCTAATTATAATATCTCGTTTACGAAATCGTTTCACAAAAATACATTATTCTATTTTGTTCGAAATGTTAAAAAACCTGCAGAATTCGTGATGTTTGCTTAAAAGTTCGTTCGAATGGATCATCATCTGACATGATTGAGATAAAGGCCTGCTCGACATTTGAATGGTAACGTGTAGATTTGAATAATTTGCTTAAAATAACAGAAATGCAAATGACCTTCGACAACAAAGTCGTTGGTGGTAATTAAATGTCATAAGTATCAATGTGTGAGTAGTTAGTATGGGTCTAGTTGATAGGACATCTTATGAAGCAGATTTGCGTTGTGTGTAAATTGAGAGCAATATTATGTCAAACAGAGTGCTGCTGAGTATTAGAAAGTGCATATTTTCCAAGTATTTTTTATCACACGTGTACTACAAACGTGGTAGAAATGGTCGCCATAATGATAACTACAAACTATAAAAAAGTTCTGTGATAACGCTTCTTAAAATACAAAATACAGGAGCAAGGCATAAGTTGTAAGGACAGTCTAGTATCAAACATGTCATAGTGATCGCCAGTGAACTTTACAAATTATTGCCCTCAAAAACACATGTCATAGTGATCAACAGTGAACTTTAAAAATTATTGCCCTCCAAGACACATGTCATAGTGATCGCCAGTGAACTTTACATATTATTGCCCTCCAAGACATATCGAAGAAAAAAGTTAATGCATATTTTAATTATGGTAATTAATTCTCATAACATTTGTACATAATCAGTTCATCCATTTATATTCATCTCATGACAAATGTCAATGTGGCAGCTGGAAAGCGATTCATCTATTGTTCGATGAAACAAACAAGAAAAATATGTTGAATTCGTTGTGCACCGTGACAAGTTTGACCTTTATTGAATCAGACACATGTTTGTAATTACCCTGGACATTTAATACTTCGTAATAATACGGTGGTTTTAATCGGGTTCGAACTCACAACGTACGGTACCCAGTCACCTAGCGAAAAGCCACAGACAAAACCGCCAGGCCAATCCCCAATCTCAAAAAATATTGGTTTAATAACCCAGCTAAAGTTGTTACAATTTCTGACTGCGACCTCTCCACATTGGTGATAATTAAATGTCATAGGTAGTAGGTCACAATAAATAATAAAACACTGTAATAAACAGAGCAGCCAGGCCAAAGTAAAGGATCGTACCATAAAAAATTGCATTGTATCAAATGAAGCAGTTTGAATAAAAATATTTACAATAAACAAAACTTTATAGATGACGTTGCCTCCTACTGGGTCAAGTGTGTAATTTACAAAGAAAAGCAGATGAGCTCACATTTGCAGATTAAACAGACATTACTTCACCATCCATTTATCGCAAATTAGTTGTAATCGTGTTAACAACTATTGTAAAGAGAAATAAACACCGTTTAAACGCGAATATTTCGAAAATCTCAGTAACCCTTTAAAGTAATTTATACATCGATTTCTAAATTTCCTTCTGTTTGATAGATGTTTCGTTAAATTTTGTTACTTAGGAGCGAGTCGTCATCAGTATAGTTCACGAATCCAAATATCTATTTTTAGTCTTAGCTGAACAACAGCCTCGGGGCATTTTTAATAAAAATTTATCATGTTGACCTTTCGAAAATAATAGCTGAATAATCGTTTGGAAAGCTTTTACTGAATGACGTTATCATTGGACTATTACAGACTAAAATAGAATACTTTGAACAAAAAAAATTGCGTATGCATATTAGCGATGCACGCTGAAAGTGTAGCAGCCCTGTTACTATAATCTGTCATGAACCGTGTCATATTCATACAGTCCTATATTGTGCCACGCATGCGTCTTATCTTCCAGCTTCGGTCCAGGTGAGCAAGTCCCATTGCAACAAGACGACTATAGGTGACGACCGGTTGATCACAGACGTAATGTCAAACACCGGATTAGTCTTATCTTTCAGTTTTTCAAGCTTTGCTAACATTTCTTCCACACTTTGTCGTGTACAGCTTTACTGATGTCGTTGCGTTCAACGGGGCCGTCTTCGAATGTACGGTACATTAACAAGTGTGGCTAAACTAATTATAAAATGAATAAGCCGAATTTGCTTTGGTTAACAAATCATGAGCCGTACACTTTGATCGCCAAAGTTTTGGTAGTAGAACGTATTTCTTTAAAAGATGCATGCAACAATATGAAACCCCTTCTGTGGCGATTTTTCGTGAGATTCAAATAATGATAAAGACTATGACAAACCACATCGTACTCGCCAAACAATTATTTTCATTACTTCATGTCAAACGAACGTCGAATAATCATCAGTGTACTTTTGCTGAATCAATTATAATCGGCGGAGAAAATTCCACTGTTGATATTTGTCGATTTTCTCGGTAATCTGTGAACGAGATTACTTTTGCTGGGTACAAAATCACAGCAGGAAGTCCTACAATTAAATAGTAAAGCCTGGTATATTCTCTATAGATACGACCATTCTCTGGTTTCCTGAGACGAGTTTTCTGAAGGAGCTATGCAGTCACCTTACAACAAAAATATGTGTCTTTATGGAAAGCCATGACTGACTTAAGTGGTCTAATATCATGTTGTGCTGGGCATTTGATATGTTGTGCTGGTTATTCAATATGTTGTGCTGGGTATTCAATATGTTGTCCTTGGCATTCAATATATTGTGCTGCGCATTTGGTATGTTGTGCTGGGCATTTAATATATTGTCCTGGGCATTCAATATATTTGCTTGGCATTCACCATATTGTCATAGGCATTCAAGATGTTGTCCTAAGCATGTTATATGTTGTTCTCGGCAAAATTTTTTCGCCCAATGAAAGGGCCATGACCTTTTTTGATTCAGCGTGATTCGCGACTTTGGCAGATTTCTCCGAAGAAAATTAACTTAAATAGTGAGGCACTGACTCAAATTAGGGGTAGAATGTACTCTTAGGCTTAATAGCCTGCCAAGCTTCAAAATCCAGGCCTAGTTACACCTAGCCTAGCCCAGGCCAATCTATTATCTGATTAAAATCCATGTCGACACGGGTAGGAATTATTACGGCCTTTTTCATCTTCAGTCACACCCTCAATTAGGGATGTACTGCAGTTAAAGTCCGTAATACGATTGAGCCGAGCCTAGCCCGAACAACAAATACAGGGGCATCGCGAAGCGCCGAGAGCCACATACCTGAAAACAACTTGAACAGCAAAGCCAACCAAAGGCTACACTGTTTGTCCTGTAGAATTACAATTACAGTGGTGAGCAGATTTGACGTTTAAGTAGAGCTGGGTATGTATAAGCTTGCAGTATATATTACCTACTCTGTTCCTAAATGTGAACCACTTGTTCCAAATATTGCTTCACTAGCGGCATGTTCTCAAAGACAAAAAAAATAAACAGTACACTCTTTTCACACTTAACAACCATTTTCCTATTTAATTACCCACAGGCTTGTCTCATCAGTAATTAATGAAATCTCAGAACGCATTGGAAATTACAAATACCAAGACTAATACAGCATTTACATTACTTTATTTTGATTCATTCTGTATGCCAAAGCTCCTGTGTCCGTGTACTATGGCTAATCGACTACCTTCATTCAACATTTACCCGATGCAAAGTCAGTTGCCTGTGATTGGTCACATGAGAAAGCCCTGTTACAACCGATAACGTAGTAACTAACCGATAACGTATCAAACCCGATAACGTAGTAAAAATTTACCGATAACGTAGTAAATCAACCGATAACGTAG
>LD347121.1:0-15523 GCA_001465055.1 Ptychodera flava | reverse complement strand
CATTATTTTTACTTCCGGGTTTACGAAGCTCTAAAAAGTCTAGGGTCGGGGGATAAAATTGGGGTAGGTCGGGTAATCGGAACAGCACATGTTTTTTTTTTTGGCCTAACTAAAAAACCACTTCACCAAATTTTACCAGTCTGTGTAAATAGAATGTTTGGATGATTATCAAGAACTGAGTGGAATCTTATGCTGTAGGTGCACCTTGTATAAATGTACATATTTCAACAATAATCATGAATTACAGAGTTACTTTGACATTTACTACAAATATTTGTAGCGACAACGAATTTCACATTTGTTCAAATTAGCATAATGTTTGTATATTTGGGGTTTTCTTGACATCTTTTAGGGATCTGACTTTGTCAAGTGTTCTCTTCAGGAATCACTTGTCTCAAAGTTTGTCCTTGGGTTCTTGAAATACTTGATTATAATATGGTCCACCCACGATGAAATTTGAATATGTAATTTTTAAGGGATAATGTTGTAATTTTTTTTCTCTCCAACTATCATAATCTCCAAAACTGCTGTTTTGGAAGCTTTCACTGGTTGTTGATAGGTGGTAGTGATGGCTCAATATTTTATGTATGAAAAAGTAATATTAAACTTGAATTTGTCACCAATATTTGGTAAAAACATATTTTTGCAAATCGGTATTCCAACCTACAGCTTGCAAATTCAGTTTACAGGTTCCCAGGACTGACTGTTTTGTTTTGCAGAAATGTATATGAAATTAGCAAAATATATCTACTTTCATATTTTTGGTAAACAGAACAGATAATAACCTTTTCCTGATTTTTGCAAACATGTAAACATTCTAGTTTTGTATTTAGACGTATGATAAATGTTAGATTGAATTACCTGATTTCCCCAACACCAATCTTTACCTCGTACGACTCGTTTCTCTTTTTGCTTTACTAAAGCTGCCAGATCTGGACCTGAGAGAGTACGGGAGAAATTTGGTAAGTGTAAAGAAATTTAAAACTTGAATGAAGTGAAATTGTATGTGCACTGTTAATGATATGGCACAAGACCAGAAATTAACTTCAAAGTTCATTACTCCGTAGTTCGGATGAAAAATATTCGACTTTTGAGTTTGATAAATGCATGCTGCCTATAATTTAGGTTTTAGCTTGGATTTGAAATGTTCAAATTTGCAACTACACCAATATCTGCTTGAATCAAAATGCAGAATGTTGTGAAAGATGCCGGGGGAAAGATGGCTGTAGCATTCTGTGGTAATATTAAAGTTACGGGGCCCATGAAAATAGTAGCAAGAATAGGCATTTCTGCAAAAATACAACTGGAAGTGGGATACTATTTTCATATATATGGCAGAGGCCGCTGTTGGCCTTCGCCGCGCCACGTATCGAGTTACATGCGACTGCGATGCAGTGCAAGTGGTGGCCTAGTCAAATACAGGTCTTGTGCCATATCGGAAAAAGCTGCCTTTTATAGTCTGTAAGAATATTACTGTTTTTCAAGAAATAATTTGTTGCCATCGATATTTACCAGATAGAACAGTAACAGCAAATGGTGCACCAGGTATTGGAGCGTTGCCAACAGTTACTGAAATGCTGTGTTTCCCTTCCACTTCAAATTTTATCTCTGTAGTGTGCGTCGCACCGTTGTCATCTGTGGCAATCACACCTTCCTTGAGTTCGCCATTTGGTCCCTCTATCGTGATATTTACGGGTTGGAGGAGATGATTCGCTACAGCAGGAACCCCATTCATGTCGTTTGTTGTTACTGAAATTTTTAAGGTTTCGCCAACCAAAGCATATTTGGGAATTTTTGCCCTAGTCGACATAGACCCATACACTGTTCTGAGTTGACAAAAAATTGCATTTACGTCGGTTTCGTTCACTGGTTGGAAGCATGGCAAGGCAATATCTCGATCATGTTCTAAATCACTTCCCAACAGCTGGTTAATTCGATTTTCTGTTTGTTTGGCATCTGTGACTATTTCTACTGCATCACCGTACTTCAGGAGCACATCAAGATATTTTGCTGTGCTGTTTATGTTCTTCTCCGCTAGCTCGTATCGGTCTACTTCGCAATCTAAATATTTTGTGAGCGATTCATGTGTTTCCTTTAGTTCGGTCAGTAGCGTTTCTTCGTGTTTTCTTATCTCTTCAATTAGGGATTCTGTTTGTTTTTTCACCTTTGAAACTTCGTCTTCGTATGCTTTCTCTACAGAGATCAGCTCTCTTCTGGTTGTATCTAACCTCTCAATAACTCCTTTCACTTTCGTTTTTAGTTTGGCAGGGCTTTCTTTGAATTGGTCGCGAAGTTCGTCAGCTTTCTCTGTAAGATATTGATGTTCGTGTTCCGGAGCACGGTGGTTCACCACTGTACACTCAAGACAAATCGGAACTTGACATGATTCTGACTTGCAGAAGAATTTTAGAACTTGATCTTCATGGCCATTTACAGTACAATACTGTGTAGGTTTGTAGGGTGCCACATGCTCTCTGTCGGTTTCCACCGCAGAATACTCAGTAATAGCGATTAGGCGATGCTTCCGGAGTGCTGGAAACAAAGTGTGACATTTACGGCAATTTTGACAGATGCTTATGGCGCAGTTTACACATCTACATGTGACACTGTTTACTCCACAGCCTTCACATGGTGGCCCTGAATCTGTCGCACGAAGTTCTTGTGCCTTGACGAAGTCAATTAAGCCGTTCAGGACGAAGTTTGTGCCAAGCTGTGACACACCCTCTTCTGGTACATCGCAACGCTGACGACAATCTGGACATACCAGTTCTCCTCTTTTCTCCATCAGAGTGACAAGGCACCCCTCACAGTAAGAATGGAGACATGGCAGAGACTTTGCATTTTTGTAGTAACCGAGACACAAACGGCATGTCAGAAAATCTTGACCGATCTTCTCGAGAGCCCCGTCGGTTGTACCTTCCGCCATGTCTGTGCAGCTGCAGGACACATGTGGTTGCACCTGCGCGACATGAACCATTAGACAGCAAGGGTTGCGCATTTGATAAAGTCGGGAGGGGGATATAGGGCATACGATTTAGGGTGGTATCTCAGGATAAACCTCGGGTACAGTTAGTAAAAAGATTATGTCGTGTAAGTGCACAATGATTAATTATAAATTATGTCTAACTTCATTTTCAACGCTCTCTTAGCAAACCTTAGGTGCACCAAATTTTATTTTAATATTCATGAATTAACATAAGCTTAATGTTGGGATTCATTTTATTCTTTTCAGTGTAAATATTGTTTTCGTTTTTCTTTTTCAGAAATATAAACAGAATGGTCGGTACTGCATTGTCCTCCATCAATGCAAATCACATGTAACCATTCACAAGCAATACCAGTCTGTAACTGTAAATAGTATCTTCTGTTCGACTCTCACTGGATTCCAAAACTTGAAATAAACATCTTGTAGTTTAATAATTATATTACCATATTCTGTCCATCGCATTTTATAATTGGCAGAGCTGAACCACGTGACTGACCACAAATACACAGCAATGGTTTGTTTACATGCACTTGAATATGAATAATAATATTAACAGATGTCGTAACTTTACAGCTAAAACATAAAGTGTTATCTGTACGAAGATCATAATCAATCACAAAATAAAATGAGGTACTGGTGGACCAAATGTAGAAACTTTTTCCGAAAAAATCTCGGGATTTGCAAGTACAGCGTGCGTTACACTGCGTTAAGTTGCGTTTTGCTTAAGTTCTGGGGCCTCGCTGTCTTTTGCGTTGGAAATGTTCATAAATTTTGACGGTTTTCTTGGGTTAGTTGATAATACGATGGAAATAACAGACTCCGCCCTGACCATTAACGTTTATTTATCAGCGCTGGCGAGACGAAAGCCAAAATTAACGGGCTCGGCAAGCCTCGCCCGTTAATTTTTGGCTTTCCTTGCCCATAAAAACGTTAATTGTCAAGGCGTCGCACGTTATTTTTATAATATTACACATTTCTGTGATTTACTGACATGTCTTAAAGTTGTACTTATCTTTTTTGTTCTTCCTAGCTCTCAGTTATTTGCTTATTCATAAGGGCACTCAAGATCAGCCCATAGAAGTTTTCGAAGCTTACTTGGGATAAAGGATATGAAAAACATGATAGGGTCTTAGTCTTACCAAATATGCCAAGGGGGCCGAACTTAGCCTAGCTTTGATTTGGGTAACTTACATAACATTTCATAAATTTACATAGGAGCATTGTGGAAAATTCCAGGCGGCCAACTGCTAGCCCCCTCCCCCTGCAGCAGGCTACAACCCTGAAGGCCCAAGAGTAAAAAGGAACACGAATGTAATTTACATGTGCGACTAACCAATTTATCGACCACTCGTAGAGTCAACTTGGATATTGTAGGAGTAAACAAGCACAAGGAGCGACAAGCCTTTTCAGACTTTTTTCTCACTACGGTATGCGCGTGCATGTCTTGAGTAAAAGTTCTAGTAGGGAACGTGCACCATTTTTATAAAGCTAAATGTGAACTGTAAACTTCATGATTCTCGTGGGCCTCTTTTTAATTTTTTTACCATTGAACTTTCTCTCAAGAATTGAGAAAACAGTCTTGCATTAGACAGAAATGGAGAGAAATTGTCACCATAATAACAAATAAAACATATCCCTCATGTGTTTCCTGGAACATATAAGCCATGATATAAAGTTTAAAGATCTGATATGGTAATGGTGGAGACCGAAACATACTTAAAAACACACAACAAGATCAGTCTTCCAGATCTCTAATCCCCCTCCAAGAATATCATTTGATTCACACCTCGGGTGACGTCAGCGACTGGCCGGCGATTTCCCGTCATTCATTATCCTTTCCCCGAAGCGGCAATATGTCAGACAAAGCACACGTCGACATGGTACTGATACATCCATGCCGCGCCGCAAGAGCACTTTTCAAACAACTGGGAATTTAATGCAACACCTCTATGCCTTATTACAAACATCTGCCTCGGCAGTTTTAAATTTAATGTAGTATTAGAGTTATGGGAGGATTCAATAGTCCTTTGCGCCATCTCATCCCTTCGTGCTTCTTTCACTTTCTCTTTGATGTACTCAAAGTATTTTTTGCCGCATTTCTCATTTCCGAGTACAAGTGTCGATACTGAGAATTGAGTCACTGGTTTTATCGGAACTGGACTAGACTTTTGCATAAAGCGTTCTCTTTTTCTTCTAAAGGGCGTAAACAATAAGAATACACAGACTGTAAGATGGCAGCTGTTGATGAGTATATAGGTGGAAACACATAACAGCGTCAACTTTTCCCGCTGGTTAATGAAATATACCTGCATATGTTAGCGTTGTACAAATACGGCACACATCACACAGAATGATGTATTGATGTATTTTGTGTTAATTTCATGTCCTACAAAATCACCTAGAAGACCCAGCAAAATTACGTTATGCTAGAGAAATATATCGATCTAAATGTCAACGTCACGTGATAGCTTGAAGGACTATTTCGGAAATTTCTTCAGAACTGCAAACTTACTCTCGTAACGGGATAAATTTGGATTTTATACAAAAAGACAAAATTACTTAATCTTAGGGCGAAGAACCGTGTTGAGCAATATATACAAAAATTCTGCGAACGATGTTCAGTGTGTCGTTCAATGCAATAGTCATAATTGAAGTTTAACATCATAGTAATGAAAAGTAATATTAACCTCAGAAGATAAAAATCGAAGCGGAAGGGGAACCATGGGTATGACTAATCTCCCGGGGGTGCCACTCATCCGGGGAACATGTGTACCCTGAACCGATCGAACTACAACGGACAAACGTTAAGCCATTGATATACGATTTTCTAAAGACAAACGTAGGTTCAGAGGGCTATATTCTATAAATATTTCCTTGGTAAAAGTCTAGAGGAGGCGAAAAGGGCTTTCAAAACTACCATACATATTTGAATGTGTATAGCCTTCCTCTGGCAATGCTCCCTCAAGTACTTTGCAGTGGCAGCGTTTCATCTGGGGCCAGGGAGTTCATTCCCCGCAATGGGTACAAATGTACCCTGGACAGTTCGAACTGCAATTTAAGCATAAATGTACGATTTCCCGTGAACGTTTGGGGTCAGACCTTTGCAGTTACTACAAAATGACGGGTCGAAGTCGTACGTACTCGAGGCAAAAACTGTGGTAAAGAGTTTAAATTCCCTGTGAAATCCCTAAGTACTTACTTCTCATGTAATTCATCAATTGGAATAAATAATGTATTGTGAAAAAGTTTTTGTCTGTTAAAAATTTATTATCATAGAGGTCCAAAAGAAACTTGGCTTTGTTCAAATTGGTAAAATTACTGTCACAGTCATTAAATCTCTTGCAGCTGCAAAAATTGTTTCCGTATTTTTTGTGATATTCCAGTTACATTTCAAAAGCGTTTACAAATTGTATTCTGTAACTTCTTATGGGTTTCGAAATTTGACAGGATAAAGCGTAACACAATTATCGGTAACTATAATCAAGGCGGGCGTACGATGTCTTTTAACAAAAGAAATCTTTTCTTGCTGCCTTGGTTACAAATAATGTTACGCCCTCTTGGAAATACATCCCTCTCTTTTACTTACATAAAACAAACTTAGACAAAATAATTTTTACAAACACGATTGGAACTCATTTGGGATAATTGGATGGTGAAGTAATGTCTGTTCAATCTACATTTGTAACCTTATCTGCTTTTCTTTTCAAGTTATACACTTGTTTTTATGAGTAACTTGTAATATTGCAACATTCAGCTGTATGGCACCTAGCATTTTTGAGAAATTTGAAAAATATGAAGATCCAATTATGCCAAATTAATTTCAATCGTGTTTACATGTTTATGTTCCTCCTCATTGTTCAGAAATTATCAGTCTGCCTAACTTTTGCAAACAATGTATACTTGCGTGGTATGAAGCTTGAGGAGGGAGGTTATCACTGATGAATTCCAGCGATATTTTGCACCAAATTATTCGGTGTAATAGACATATAAAATTCAAGGATTAGTGTTATACTTTACTGTAAAACGTGAGTTAAGTCTAATCTTGTATTTCTAAAAGATATAGTAGATTTAGGCGGGAATATCTGTATTCAGTGGATTTCGCGTAATTTGCATGACAAGTCAAATCTGGTATGTGAGTCATTCATGTTATACCAAGGCATTGGCGAGAAACAGTGATGCTACGTAATGTTAGATTAGATTCTCTTGACATAGCTTTGCCACACCTTGTATCTTCTTGAAACAAAGTTGTTATCAAGAAAGTGTTGATAAGGTTACCACAAAAGAATATTATTGGTCTTCTATTAATCAGAAATTCATTAAGCCTTGGATCCCAAATATATGGACTAGAATTCTGGATTTTGGACTTGAGTGTGGATGGTCAAAGCTTAAATTTATACATGATATACTTCCAAACGGTGCTTGAAAATAACTCCAACCAGCCGTTGTAGGATTTGTAACGTAACAAATGACATATATCACATGTTTATTGAAAGTGAACGAGTAATATCCTTTAGGAATCAAATTGAACGATTTTCACAAATGAATACAAATGCAATGTAAAAATTACAATGAATGTTCGAAAAATCACAGATAAATGTGATTTGCAATTGGTATTAACAATGTTCACTAGTTTATAAATCATGGATTATATACAAAGATACAGGAGATCTCAGTAACATGAACATCTTTGATTTTTTCATGAAAGAACTTAGACTAAGAAGGGAAAATGAACATCTTTTCCCAAACTAGATACAAAATTCATAGCCACAGTGTAAACAATTTATTTGGGCCAAACCATGGTAGTGAAAGGGTTAAAAACCGCAGTGGTGGCACTCACACGAAAGGCTTGTTCCACAAAATTTTAAAACACCCCTTATCTGTGATTTTTCAACAAAAAGGACACCCTTGTTATTAGAAATATGGGAGAAAAATAAACCAGAAAACAACCCCTAATTTTCAAAATTTAGGACAGTTACAACCAATTTGATATCTTATAGAGCAATGAGATAGTCTATTGTTGCTGTCTGTACCAGCTTGCCTCCATTACAGTCTGGAGAAACATGACAAGTTTTGGGAAAAGATTTTACATGATTACTTTTTTATTTTAAAAAATCTCAATTTAGTCCTGACATGACTGTATAACATAGAAAATGATTTACCAGATTTCAAATGGGTAGTGACTATTTCATCTCTTCACAGATCAGCTTTTACAAAAATGTTCCCTGTATTCTTGGTCTGGTGGACCAAGATGATGAGTAAAAAACTCCCTTTTCTGTGATTTTGGGAACATACATGGGTATCCATTTTCCCGTAGAGTGCCACCACTTGGGTTAAAACACATTGAAACAGCCTGTATACTGCTTTTCAATGCTCTTTACGCTTAGAAGAATACCGTAAAAAATGACTTTTTAGCTAAATTCTTTTTTGCAGATTCAGTCACAAGCACTTGGGTTGGTGCTAAGGCCAAAACTCGAATACATACTCGATAACTTGCAAATGAAAATTATGTAACCGAGCATTTTGCACTTATTTCTGTTTTATAAATTCGTAGAGTAAGAGTACAGAACAAATTCTTCACTGTGCAAATTTTGAAATGCGAAATCCATTACAAGTTTTAAACACTTCGGAAACAAAAAACTATGCTCTGTTGTCCTGTTTTCCTAATGGATGCCATCATGAAACAGCAATGTAAAGACACTAC
Source organism: Ptychodera flava (assembly GCA_001465055.1). NCBI lineage: Eukaryota > Metazoa > Hemichordata > Enteropneusta > Ptychoderidae > Ptychodera > Ptychodera flava. The sequence continues at coordinate 6,836 of LD347121.1, read as the reverse complement.
ATGTTGGGTGAATCAAAAATATACTGTACTGCTGTTAAAAGTTTTTTTTGCGATGAGTTCACATTGTGCAGTCAGCGTCTATACTCAGATTGCTAATGGTAGAAACAAGCTCTCTTTCCTGCGCCCATAAAGTGATATATTTTGGCACTTTCACTTCGCATAGGCCATGTATGATAGCAGGGAAGGCTATACAATGAAAGACAGCACAGTAACTCCTGTGGTACACGCCAATATGAAAAACACCAGGGATATGCATTACTTGTCCTCTTTGCATACATCGTCATAAATACATCTCTTTGTCAAGAGCTGTTTTTTGTAAATGACAATACAACATCACCCTCTTGACCTTTGGCCTTTTGACCCTGGTGATTCATAGTCACCAACAGGTATTTATGAGTGCTTCTGTAAAGTTGCCCTCGGTTGAACCACGGTCCCTCTGAAGGGACCGTGGTTGAACAGATCATAAAACACACAGTTATTCTGTACAATAAGTTGCTTGGAGTGACAATACTCTGCATTCTTTTGGCTTTTACAATCAGATCTTGCGTTGAAGCAGGACATTCTAGTTAGCAGTCTACTCCCCTTGTTACAGCAGTTACAGCCATCTGTATAAGCTTAGTTGTCTTTGAAACTTCTATTTTGTTGTCAAAGACTGGATTTGGGTCACGTCTACATGATCCCAGTCAACTTGCTGACCCCTTGAATTAATAATAATTTGCAAAAGTGCATTGCCTAAAGTGGTTTGTTTCATAATTTGACATCAGAACAAAAATGATTCACTTAACAGGCAAACCCTTTGAAGTCCTGTGGGAATTTAAAATTGATTTCTTTTGTAATCATGCACTTGCCAAAGATTCTAGACTGGAACTATTCTACAAAGACGTTATTATTCCTAACCTCTCTACTTCCCTAATGCCCTGATGTTTTCTGTGGCAAATTTAGACTTTGCAGAGGGATATTGTGGTATAACGTTTACTGAGCATATATTTTAAAAGAATTCCTAGAATATTTTAGAAAGATATGTAAGCAATGACGTTGAGTGCACAGTGCTCAAACACGGCAACAATTCATAAATGGTTTACCACATGTAAATATTTAGTCACAGCTGCTTTCATAAGAGCTTTGACATAACAGTGTTAGAACTTAGAAGCTGTGACTTGAAACATTGAAATTGACCCCATCCCATCCCATACAGCAATTCACTATAAGACTTTGTTGATATACAATTCATAATAAACATTATTTGATCTCATTTAATGTTCGAATAAGGAGTTACAATTTTACTCCAGAACATACAAAGCAACACCCCTTCTATTGGCATTGCTAATGAACAGCTCCTTCACCTTGTAGGGTGTGGTACAGCAGTAGGCCAAGACAATAGCCAGCCCTTACCAAAGCCATAGAATAGCCCAGTTGAAGTTTTTGCAATTATAATCTTATTTTGCAATCATAACGTTGTTATTGTGCCAAGAGACAAAGAGGGGTTATTTTTTTTAGTAATGAGACACTCTGAAAGTATTATCCCCATGCACTTTGTTGGTATAGTCATAGACAGTTGAATATGGTATAGTGTTTGTCTTCAAACTTCAGCACTCGGCATTTCTCTCAATCTCAGTTTTTCCTTCATCAGGGATTTTGACCAAATTGTGACTGTCACAAAATGAACCAAATTAATCAGCAAACAAGAAATGAAGAATAAGAAATGCTTGCAGTTTCACAATGTTTGCTCCTTTTCCTTATTGCAGGTTCAAGTACTTCCAGAAGATAGTATGGTAACCATGGACTTCAACGAGGAAAGAGTTCGCATCTTTGTCAGCACTGATGGCAAGGTGGCCAAAACACCAAGGACAGGTTGACCAACTCAACAAGTTGCTATGTAGTCAATATACTGATTCAGGGCTTTACTCCCGCTATATGTATACTTTCCTACTGGATGCACAAATAATTTTCAACTCAGAAGTAGATCACCCTCGTGTTAGTGTAACTTTTAGGCCTTCCATTCACTCCTGAAATAAACATGTTTCAATTTAGCAATCAGATGAGTCACAGTACTTTGAAATTTGCAAATTGCAATTTTTATTATGTAATAAAGAATTGAAATGAATACACATTAAAGTGTTCTTACTCTATGTATCTTTGTTTATTTCAACATAATGAATAACATAGTATGGGTAATACACATTGGCAGACCACCTCTCATGATCAAAGTTCATGTTTGATACATTTACTGTTGAGATACAAATGTAAGCTACTTATAAATGCACAATATTGGCTCCAATTATTGTTTAGCCCATAGACCGTTTTTCTTGAGGGTCTATGTTTAGCCTGTAAAGTTGTCTAAGATGTCCAAGTCACACTTGAAGCAGAGGATGACCCCTATTGATGCTACAGACAAAATTACAAAAAAATTAACCTTTCCTTTCCAATAAAACTGGATATGGCCAACTAAAATGTAACTTTTCTTCCTATTAAGTGTGTAGTGGACCACTAGAAAGCAAATATCATTGAATCCATTTTGTGCTGGTGACTTTACCCTATTAGATATTGGACTCAGATAAATTCTTAAATTTTGTCCTACTTTTAAATGGTAACTTTAGGATCTGTATCCTCTGTTTCGGCATGCTTTCAGCCCAACAATATTCTCCCTCTAGTCGCAGCTCATCTCAATACGGTAGTCAAAAAATCTCACAAGAACAGATGTGTTCTAGACCTACAAACTTTTCCCTACTAAATATTAGAATCTTGGTCACAGAAAAAAACTTTATCGATTTATCCAATACTATGTTCTACGTGGCATCATGAAAATGTCTTTTTCATGCTTGAATGATTTTTAAGCAATAAACCACCCTTGCGATGGGTATATCGCAAGATTTTGACCATTTCATGACATACATGTATAAACGATAGTGACAGCAGATATTTAGTGGTATACCCATCGCCACGGTGGTTATTGCTGTTACATTATGACAGTATGTCGAAATTCTGCTATGAAAGATAATAAAAAGGACTGAGAGTGTTCCAACTGTACTGAACAGGTATTGTGAATGTAGCTCTGATTTTCATATTGCAACTGATCAGATCACTGTATTTTCATTATTAATATGGTGGTATATACAATATCCAAGGATACATAATGACACCAATTATGCAATAAGCAACAGGGAGTTCAAATAAAATTGACGAAATTTTTTGTTGCTTTTGTTGTCATGACAATTACACAAGCAAACATTCGGATACACACATGTTTGAGAAATGGTGAAACACAAGTCACCAGTGATACTAAAAGTATGCTGGGTAGAGTAATGTACATGTCACAGGTCAAACTTGCATTTGACACAAAAAAAGCATTACTACAGATACATATCTTTTTAATAATTGAGGTAGCTCACTGGTACACAGATACAAAGACATTATTTATCATTTGTTGGTTTCATTTACACTGTTTATTAGCTACTAATGCACAAGGAATTAATATCTATTGACCCATATGTGATAAAATAATGAATATTTTCCTTATCGTTCACAGATTGATTAAAATAAACATAAACGGTGTTTCTTAATTTTATCTTCAACTTATAGCTAAGTTTAATGAACATTTGTATTTTCAAACCTTTTGAACATATAATTTGAACAACCTCCGTGTCGTTAACATTATTTTATATAATCAAAATCTCAGAGGTACAGTGGAAATTTCCAAACTATGATCATGTAGAAATATTACTGATGATCTACAAAAATGCCAAAAAAATAACACCACATTCAAATTTATTTCAACATTCCTTTTTAAACTCCACTATGAATTTCATTTCTGTAAGTGAAGAAATTCATTTCACTGCATACATCATCAGATCTAATTGGTCCATAGCTTCTCAATAACAATCTGCAGGTTTTAAGTCATATTTCCCTTCTGCTCCCATTCGATATTTTAAGTACCTGTATGATGAATACCCAGGAGATTGATAAATGTTGCCAAGACCAAAGTCATTTGAACTGTTCCCATTGCTCCAGCTGACAGTCACATAACCATTGCCAATATTCTGTTGAAAATATCCTGTAGAATTGCCATCCTGTATGAGAATGACAACAGGTCATTTAAAAAATTACAATGGTATTTTCAGGTTTTACCCTTTCAAGCAATGACACACACACACACACACACACACACACACACACACACACACACACACAAACACACACACACACAAATATATATATATATATATATATATATATATATATATATATATATATATATATATATATATGTTTTCGAAAGTTTGAATTTGGAATAGGGGGATGTTAGCAAAACATAATGCACCCCCCGCCCCCTGCTGAAGAAACTGACCAGTCCCTAAAAAGTTTAAGGTTGCCAGGTAAAAAATAGGGTAGGTCAGGTTATCGGAACAGCACAATATTTTTGTTCGGCCTTACACTAGTTCACAGGTAAGCTTCTCTTGAAGAATGAGTCTTAAGCATAGATCTTATAGTGCGAATGTTGGGAGCTGATCGAATATGAGATGGCAGTTTGTTCCATAGTATTGATGAAGAATAGAGATCAACATTTGAAATAAATGTCCATTGATGCAGTATATATATATTTATATATATATATATATATATATATATATATAACACAGTCAAGGAGTGCGGTAAGGCAAAAATTACGAAACTCAAAGATACACACTATTGTTTCTGTACAAAAATTAGGAGAGGCTGCTGCCTTTCATTGCAGACATATAAAACCATGCATTATAATTTGAAGTTACCCAATAAATGACAATATAAATTCACTGGAGAGTGCCTATTTACCATAATCAATAATTTGGAGCATCGTAGATTCTATCAAAAAATAGCCAAGAATTCTATTCGTCATCTTGCCTCCTTACCTCCGGCCCACTAGTGGGTTGGTAGGTACGGAGGCAAGCGGACGAATAGAATTCTAGGCTAATCAAAAAAGCACCCATTCCTGTTTTGTCACAATACTGAATCTACAAGTTGGGTGTGTTAGATTGCACGTACCTGATCTCCCCAACACCAATCTTTGCCTCGTGCGACCTGCTTCGGGTACCCCTTTGATACCAAAGCAACCATATTTGGACCTGAGAGAGTAAGGAAAAATTCTGGAAATTTAAAACTTAAATTAAGTAAAAGTGTATTTGCGCTGTTATTTACATCGGGAAAAGATGTCTCTCATGATCAGTAAGAATATTACTTCTTTGCCAAAGTCACTTGTTTGGCATTGATAATTCATATAGCAATAATATTTACCAGATAGAACAGTAACAGCAAACGGCGAATCTGGTATTGGAGCGTTGCCAACATTTATTGAAATGCTGTGTTTCCTTTCCTCTTCAAGTTTTATCTCTGTAGTGTGCGTCGCACCGTTGCCATCTGTGGCCAACACGCACTCCTTGTGTTCGCCATTTGGTCCCTCTATCGTGATATTTACGGGCTGGAGGAGATGATTTGCGACAGCAGGAACCCCATTCATGTCATTTGTTGTTACTGACATTCTTACCGTTTCGCCCACAAAGGTATATTTGGGAATCTTTGACCTGGTCGTTGTGGACCCATACACAGTTCTAAGGTGACAAACGACTGCATTTACGTCGGTTTCGTTCACTGGTTGGAAGCATGGCAAGGCAACATCTCGATCATGTTCTAAATCACTTCCCAACAACTGGTTGATTCGATTTTCTGTTTGTTTTGCATCAGTGACTACTTCTCCGGCATCACCATAGTTCAGGAGCACATCAAGATATTTTGCTGTGCTGTTTATGTTCTTCTCCGCTAACTCGTATCGGTCTACTTCGCAATTCAAATATTTTGTGAGCGATTCATATGCCTCCTTTAGTTCGGCCAGTAGCATTTCTTCGTGTTTTCTTGCCTTTTGAATTAGGGACTCTGTCTGTTTTTTCACCTTTGACACCTCTTCTTCGTAGGCTTTCTGTACAGAGATCAACTCTCTTCTTGTTACATCTAACCTCTCAGCAACTCCTTTCACTTTCGTTTCCAGTTTGGCAGGGCTTTCTTTGAGTTGGTCACGGACTTCGTCAGCTTTCTCTGTAAGATATTGGTGTTCATGATCTGGAGCACGGTGGTTCACCACTGTGCACTCAAGACAAATCGGAACTTGGCACGACTCTGACTTACAGAAGAGTTTCAGAACATTGTCTTCATGGCCATTTACAGTACAGTTCAGAGTAGGCTTGTAGGCTGCAACGTGCTCCCGATCTGGTTCCACCGCAGTGTATTCACTAATAGCGATCAGGCGATGCTTCCTGAGTGCTGGAAATGAAGTGTGATATTTACGGCAATTTTGACAGATATTAATCGCGCAGTTTATACATCTACATGTGACATTGTTCACTTCACAGATTTCGCATGGCGAAGATCTGGACCCTGAATCTGTCGCACAAAGTTCTTGTGCCTTGATGATTTCAATTAAGCCGTTCAGGACGAAATTGGTGCCAAGCTGTGAAACACCCTCTTCCGGGACATCGCAACGCTGACGACACTCCGGACATACCAGCTCTCCTCTTTTCTCCACCAGAGTGACAAGGCACCCCTCACAGTAAGAATGGAGACATGGCAGAGACTTTGCATTTGTGTAGTAACCGAGACACAGACGGCATGTCAGAAAATCTCGACCGATTTTCTCGAGAGTCCCGTCGGTTGTACCTTCCGCCATGTCTGTGAGTGCAATTGTATGTAACCGCAACCCAAGTGATGTTGCACCTGCGCGATACGAACCTTTACTAGACACCGAGGGTTGCCCTTGTTCTTTTATTCTCTTCGCGTTTGTCTTGGTCTCCAGCGAAGAAAAATCTAGCACG
>LD347120.1:65364-83198 GCA_001465055.1 Ptychodera flava | reverse complement strand
AGAAACATCCCATATTCTGGAGAAAAGTGGAAAATTATCAAGCAAACAGTGACTTTTGATCGTAGAATAAACAGTGGTTATAGCTATCCGTTTAAAAATTATCGCTGATTAAAAAAGTAAATGAGTTTTGAAATAAGTTTGCATACTTACCCAGTGTTTTGGCCAATGTCTGCAAAGGAACAACGTGGGTTGTACCCTTCCTGTAAAAATATCAAACAGCAATCTTTAGGTATGCGAAAACTTACTTTCTGTCGGATGAATCATTTGTTTACAGGTAACTAAAGATCAAGTATTGATAATTTGTATTTTTAGTTTCTTTGAAATGGACATGAAGAAAATTTTTATCTGCTTCCCGACGTATTTTGATATTGAAACACTTTTTATCAACGAACATCGTGAGGTTACCCTTCATTTATTTCTTGTATTTATGGTAGAATGGACAGATATTTGTACTCTCAAACTTTTCTATTTTTTCTGGTCTACCACTTGTAGATGCTCATTTTGAAGTTCTCAAAGTGCGAACATTCGCCGTCTTAGTTTTTCAAAAACCGAAAATTGCATGTTCCCATGGAGTTAACACAGGAATTGCGGGCTTTTAGAATTTCAAATATGAGTAGATGTCGGGTAATTTATTTCTTTGGTATCACAATGAGCAAGGTGAATCCCGACGTTTATTCTTGATTGTTTTAAGAATGGTTGAAAGTTTCATTGTGTCCCGGAAAGTTTGAGCAAAGTTTCGAGGCGTATACTAACTTTTATTAGCAAGAGCTATCAAAATAAAGGACAAAAACAAATATTCAACCTAACGATAATTAGATGTTACGCAGTGTAAACATAGTCACCTGTATCTCATATAGTCGGATGACAGCCATGTCTGTTAGGTTGTATAAAGCATTTTCCAGTTTAGGATGAGCTGACACCGCCAGAGCAACTGTATTTACTTTCTTTACAATCCTAGTCGTGGTAACACTTTTCACCCACGCCCGTTTAGCTGGAGTTTGTTTGATATCGGCGGGTAGCATATTCCCTGTTGTCTGGTACACAAACATGACAAGGGCAACCGGCAAGTCCGAGTCTGAAACGTGAAAAAGCATCGCATCATGGCTGATATTTTGTTTTTCAATTACCAGACTCTTTAAGTAGGAAAGTTAAACAAATATGTTTTTTCAAAAGTGAATCATGTGCTTGTCCGTGTGGGCGCGCGTGTGTATTTGTTTAATAATTATATTTAAGGGGCTGGGATGTTATTCTTCTCACAGCAAGCCTGCTTAGAATTCAAACCTTGGCATATGAGTACACATCATGTTCTACAAGGTACGATCAGGTATCGTTTCTCCCCAGTGGAGCCCTTACCAGTTTCAGTTGCTTGAAATTGATCGAGGAATTGTCGGGAAAATGTTACGCTCTCGTGTATCGACACTGTGTCGTTGCTTGCAAGAGTCCGCTTCTTTCTTTTCTTTGCAAGGCCAGACCCGCGGTTGACGAAATATCCAAGAAGATCTAGGATCAAATAACATACAAAAACCGTGTCAGTTATATTGTGCCGTTGTCTACAAATTTTTAACACTTTCAAGTATCATTTCTCGAATGAATACAATGATTTTAGTGGACTACTTGTCAGTGTTCACATATCATTCCACTATGTCAGTGACACATACTAAATCGATGAAAATATTTAAGCGTCGATCAGTTAATGCGGTTTCGTTATCGTTGAACTTGTCGTAGACCTTGAAGTGAATATACTGTACACACTTTTCGTACAAAGTTTTGGTAAAAGGTGGCAGGCATCGTAAGGAGTGACAAACTCTCCGACACACTATATTTTGACGTATTCTTGCCGCACGGCACGCCTCTCTAATGAAATTCTGTGGAATCAAGTAGCATCCATGATCCAAATAGTATCGCCAAACATGTTTCGAACTATTCATACAGTGTTTCCATACTTCTGTCGCATCGATTGCTTTCAATGATTATTGTTGTCGAAAGAATCTTTAACAACATTGAACACATACCAATATTTTTGCTCTGCAGAAAGAGGTATTTTCCTGTATGTACCATGTATAAATACACAGTAGCACCAAAGTCTTCCATTGCGGATAATATCGAGACAGCACTACCATCTGCACCAATATTCTGCATAAGAAACGTCAAAGTGTTGATAGAAAATCAATATTGTACGCCACTAATGGTGCGTGCAAATACACGGTATGTGGTGTCCGCTTTAAAGACATGAGGTAAAGAATGCGGCCAAAAGGCAACAATACATTTGCTTTGTAGGTCGACTTTCTTATAATTTTGAGAATATAAAGAAACATTAATTGTAACATGGTAAAATATGAACGACTTTGCTGTGTTCTGATAATCTGATGGCACTCATCGAAATGCGTTAAATGATTTAATGTTCACAAGGTGAACTCACCCTCCGTGCTTAACCTTTAGTTCTGAAAGCAAAAACAGGGTTCTATTTTTTTCACTCGAAAATCGACTTTTTTACATCATACATGTATAGAGTCTTACACGAAACTTCATTAGTGTAACAAGATGACAACATCAGAATAATAATATTCACAAATGTGTCAGACCTGTTAGACATGTTCAAGTGAATTATACGGGAATATCAGACCCGAAGACATTTTTGAACGACAGAATAATCACTTATTCTGACTAGTGATCATGCAGGCTTTTAACGTTGTATTGTGCTGATCAATGCAACCGATGCAATTTGAGGACACATTTCAGTACCTACCCTGTAAGTTTGCCCCCATTGTTCTTCAACCCTCAGATCAAGACTGTTGCTGCAGGCCAGAAGAAATTGCTAGAATTATAATTCAGAGAAATGAAACATTAGGCCTAACCTTAGCATGACAAAAATTATTGACATGTGCTGCCTTGGTCTGATATCATTTGTATCCCGCACGTTTTTAATATTTTACAGGCCTTATATCCGGCGGGCGTAATTGGCGTAATTTTCATATCTTAAATCGATTTGTCGAGCATCATTTTTTTGCCAAAGATCAATCACTTAAGTGTTGAATATTTGAAATGAAGTGGTGTCGAGCAAGAATATACGCCCTCTAGGTCAGTGTACTTCAATGATTCTCTCGGTGTGATAGTAGTTGAATTTGGTCCCCTGCCCCATTTCTACCACTGGCTGTGGTGCTCACGAAAATAGGGCCAGGTACGGGCTAATGTTACAGTCAGAATTTTGACTGAATATTAATGAGAAGAGTCACCTGACAAGACCATATGATCAGAACATATGTTCATAGGCAAGCTGGGAAATTAGATGTCGACATTAGAAATTAGATGACGAAACATAGAACGTTGAGGTTGTTTGTAGAGCTCAACTTTTAAGTCTTCGATTCTGTTCTTCTGTGATAGTATTTAGTGGTGAAATGACGATTATCTTCTATGACTTTTTTCAGACGTGCCCTGGTGACCATGGTGAAATTTTGTATGTACGGCAATGACTCAAAAATAAATTATTTTTCGTTTTTCATTCAACGTCGAAATAGGATGCTTGCTTCGGGAAACTGCGGAGGTAAAATGACTCCATGGGCATACAAAATCTAATTCGAACGTAGCTACAACAAATAAATACAACGGAATCACTGGACGAACTATCGACCAATAATAGCCATGCTTACAATAGCCCATACCTGACCCTCTTTTCGTTAGCAGCGCAGCCAGCGGTAGGAATGAGTCAGGGGACCAGATCAATCTGATAGATGTAGCCCCCTCGCAGTATGGAAGCTAGCCAAGTACTGAGTTCAAATTACAAAGGTACAGGGCAGAACATTTTATGCATGGGTGCTAACATCTGATTATAGACATTATACAATCAATACCTTAATCAGCGGTAGAAGTTCGTGTATGATACTGCCATCCCTGTTAAAGTATTTGTTACGGGCAATGGTGGCTAATATATCTCTGGCCAACAAGACGTCGCCGCCGGTTAGCGTCTCACCTCTTTGGAGTGTATCGCTTAACTGCTCCAAGACGTCAGTAGACTTGGCAGTATCATTCAGGGTGCTTTCCTGGAACAAGGGCAAAGTGGATTCGTTTCACTTCCAAAGTCGATGTTGTGTAAAGTAATATTTGTAAATATCTGTGAAAGGTTACACAATGGTTTTGCAGGGGAAAAAATCCATTTCAATACATTTCAAACATCACTGAAAATCTGCCATGGGAAATCCGTAAACATAGATGATAGTTAAACAAAATCAATGAAATTATGATGGTGACACCTTCATGGTAAAAGTACAAGGACTCAGGTTGTCCACATAACACCAATTTTGAAGCGGTAACTAAGCAAGTATTTCGGGCATAAGATTAGTGCTTTTTATCAAAAAGATCAGATTTGAGTATCAGAAGGCGACATATTTTACGGAAACCATCCAAAATATACGAAACCAGAGTGAATGTTCATGTCAATGTGATACGTACGTCGAAAGTGAAAGACTTGCTCAGACTTTCCTCAATGAAACTTTCAACCGTACTTTTCAAATCAATTATAAAAATCAGGGGTCACAGTGCAAAGTTTAGAACAACAGAAACAAATCATCCGAAGTTTACCAATAAATTTACTCTTCGGTGAAAATAAAATTATCGATTTTCGGAAAATTAAGACTGTGAAAGTATTTCTTACTCCAAGAGTTTTGAAACGAATCCCCATAAGTGTTCGACCAGAAAAAATTGTAAAAATTTGGGAGTCCGAATATCTGTCCCCAGCAGAATTCTACCTTAATAACTCCCACGAGAGCAACCTTCTCATTAATATGCATATTGTCCATAATGTATTACAGGGGTTTGTGTCTTAAAAGCTTATAAAGACAGCACTTAGCTTTAAGTACTTCATAAAAAAACTTGGTAATTAGTAACCGGAAAGGGTGACCTCGGTGCAATTTATATTAATCCTGTATGATTCAGATGCAAACATAACACACAAACTATATGCATTGACTACGTCTGTCAGTTTAAGCGTAAATGACAGGTGCGCACAAATAGAATTCTACTTAAAGGTTCGTCGTCGAAAAGACATTTTCTTCTAAGCGTCTTATGTATCCGAGTTTATAATTGGTTGACTACTCACATTCAAAGACTTCTGCAATTCTGACATCTCTTCGCCCACACAATATGTTGTGTCAGGCACGGCCCAGGCACCATGCTCATCACAATAGCGTCTCATTATTCCTAAAGCGATTCATTTCAAATTACATGTATCAATTTTAACTCCATGTCTAAGGGTGAGTTTCATTCTACATCATATCATTAAAATGCTTCCAATAAAAACAATATGTTACAATATTTAGAAAATTTATCATGCTTGTCGCAGACCGTACGGAAGCCTTGTGTTCATATCATGCTGCTATTACCGAGAATATTCAGGGGATTCTACTCATATTTGCTGCTGTTGTTATATTGCAATATGTCATTGTCTAGACAGAAATCTCGCTTCAAGTCAATAGTCAATGTAAGTAAATATTAGGCTGAATATGATTTAACGGCGAAGCCTATTATAATCCACTGAGAATTGTGATAAGCTTACCGTCAGCATTTTGACATTGTAGCCAATCGGTGTATTGGTTTGCAGGGGTTGCTTTCCATTCAATACCCAAAATGGCATCGTGCTTCGACTTACAAAATTTGCCTGCAATAAAATAGCAACAAGATCACATGGCGGTTTTAATCCCCTATACATTTTGATTATGCACCAATGCAAGAAATTTCGAAAAGCCATCCTAAAGTGAATGCTTCTTCAAACGCGTGACGACGTGAGGGGAGAATATTTCGTATCAGGGACAATCAATCATCTTGGCGGGTTAATGAGTTTAACAACTGAGAAAGAACAAGATATACTATTTGTTTAATTCCTAAGGGACACTCTTCATGATGGCAATTTTGACTATATAAAGGGCGACGCAGAACTATTTCATTACGAGATGAAAATACTGGCTAATAAGAGGCCCAAGGGATTGAAACAGAATTTTAGCCGATGCATTAAACATTTCCACAATATTAACTGTACGTTTTGCATTTCACTGCATTTTCCAATGTTTATCCAGCTTAATTGTCGTGGTATAAAGTAGCTTAATTCAAAGCATATGGTTTTAAAAATAATGTCCATTAATTTCATTCATCTGAACAAATGAGACAAACTTCTCATATAATTATTCAACCATAAACCCTAGCATCCATGATCATCATGGTGGTAGCGGCGAGAACTTAGCAACTTTGGTATGTAAAACAATATCCTCCGCTTTAACAGAGGACAATATTTAACGTTGGATAATTTTAATTTTGGAAATGGCAAAGACGCGTTGATATAGCCTTGTCCAACAAGTCGCACCCATCAAATTATTAACCATTGCACAGCTCATAAAACATAAGCGTGTGTTATTATTCTCACTACGCAACTGAAATTACTCGTCAATGCAAACACATTCACCAAGAGGAACGAATACAAATTAATCTAACATACAATCGACGACTTTTAAAATTTACATTTCACCGCGAACAATTTGAAAGAAATATGCCTAGGACTTCGATGATTTAATTTCGTCTCTTTTATGGATCAAGATTCTTAGCTAGGATGACATGGCCTTGTACAAGCAAATTTTATTTTGTTCATTTACGCTTTACTCTCTGCCGACGGGAAGTAACCACCAGGATAAAGATACAGAGTATTGACGCCTAGTCTTCAAATGTAACTGCCGGTTTTTTGTTTGAACCTCAAGGTGTTGCCCCTTCTAAGCCTGAGTATACGCATATAATGCACGCTTCGAATGCGAGCGAAAAATTCAGAATATGTAATATAGTCATGGAAATTAAACGTGTGTTATATTTGAAGACTGAGAGTCAATATTCTGTTTCTTTAAAGAATCAAACTGATTTTGAATAGGAAAGTCAGTGTAAAATTGATTTTGAAACACTTGAATAGGAGCAATAACGTGATACAACCTTCTCGGTTATTAAAAGGGATAGAAAACAAAACTTTTCTAGCGGAAACGTATGGGCGGAATACATTGAAACAAGTGACAAAAAAGCAATCAATCGGGGTGTGGGGCTTGGCAGATAGGGAAGGGCCCTCCTCTAGTTTGATTTTTGATTCGTTGCTTTGAGTGGAAATTGAATAGTTCGCTTTTCCGGGTTCAATCGTGAAAGTCATGTTGGCTCTTTTCATTTAATTCGGACCAGTGAAGATGCGGACCCGCCTTAACAGCAAGTTACCCGTTCTATGGTCTTCCAATATTTTCTGCTTTTCTCTATATTGACTACGTGTCACTGGCTATTCCCCAATGGGGGACGATGCTAACGGTCATGCATTCTATGTAAATACACGATATTCGGAAGCAAACATCACACGTTTTACCTTCATTATGTTGAGTGGCTCTTAAAGTTGGAGGAATTCCACATCTAAGTGGTAATTTTTCCTGTTTTATATTAACTTCATTGGTAAAGAAATAATAATCGCAAATTTTTCTGTCCCAAACATCCTCCAGATACATGTATGAACTCTTCTTTCGCATAAACAGTAACCTGTAAACACTGACATCATCAATACACGTGCCGCCTTCTAAAACAAGAGGTTCTCTACATTACCTTCATGTCTCGGTTTTTCCAACCTCCCTGATGTCGGTGGACTTGAAACGCAGAAATTGAAATCGCTCGCTCGTACAAACCCAGTCTTACATAGACACTTGAAACTGCCTATTGTATTGACACAAAATGCGTTGCGACCACAGATAGTCTCTGGCGGTTTTGTTTCACATTCGTTTACATCTGAAATATAGCCATAATGATCTGAAATCATTTAAGATCGACAATGGTACGAAATTATGGTCGCCTTAAGTATAATATCAATTTGGTTCCGTATTTCTGACCTTGTTAGGACTATTTGGTGTTTTCTTTTGTTGACTCTGACGTATCATCATGTGACACCGATTGCATTATAAATTTTCGTAGGTGCACGAATGACTTGCGTTATCTGAAACACAAGTTAATGAATAATGAGGCCGTTTTAGGTCATATTTGATTCAAGCGAGATGCAAAGCTGTTATTTTAATTGTCCATTTCTCGATAACATTTACAGCTTATCTCGATTCATTATTGGCAGTTTTGCGCTAAAGAATCAATACAAAATTTACCCTTAAAATTAAAAAAGCCAGACATGTGTCAGTGTTTAGGGAATATTTGCTGTTCCAAATGGATACACACGTGAACATGGCTAATTACGTTTCACATATTCAATTTGAATCACACAAGGAAATTACTCATGATTATAAAAAACCGTTTAGAACGATATATATACAAAAATTATCAATATACACACTGCCAGCATTATTAATGCATAGCAGTGTCTCATGCTGTTAAAAGCATGATAGGAAATAGATACCAATTCTGATTATAGAACTGTTGTTCGTTTGTTGGTTCATATTTCCTCATTGTGCGAAAAATGTGAAAACC
Source organism: Ptychodera flava (assembly GCA_001465055.1). Lineage (NCBI taxonomy): Eukaryota > Metazoa > Hemichordata > Enteropneusta > Ptychoderidae > Ptychodera > Ptychodera flava. The sequence continues at coordinate 74,732 of LD347120.1, read as the reverse complement.
TTGAAAGGCAAATAGCACCGAAGTTGTTGAGCTATAACGACGAAAGCTCTGCTTACCTCTGCATAGTGGCGGGGAAGGAAACCAATGTCCATCATCGCAAGTTGAAGGGTTCCTTTCTATTTGGTAACCAGTCCTACATATTAGGGCAACGTGTCCACCATGTAATACATTCAAACGAATTGCACGACCATTGTAACCTGAACCTTTTGGATGTGTTGCCGTGTACGAGCGTGCTTCGTAAGAGCACGGCTTCTTTTGGCGTTGACTCGGTAGAACATCAGTGTTTGTGGCAGACGTTTGAGTCGTTGTCGAGCTTTTAGAGGTTGGCGAATCTGATTGATGCGCGTGTGACTCGGTACTGAGCTTTTCTGTAACTACTGAACTAGTAGATTTTGCGGGAGTTAATTGATCGTCTTCGTTTTTCATATCGCTTTGAGCTGATGCTGAGGCATCTTTGAGATATCTTGTCGAAGTGCTTGACTCAACTATGAATGTGGACAAAGTTTGGTAAAAGTCAGAAAGGGGAGCATCTGTTCGATCTGCGTATGCCTTCGAAGTCGACTTCTCTGTTACCGCAGAGCTAGATGGCTGTGCAGGAGTTGATCGGCCATTTCCTGTTGTCATATCACTTTGAGCTGACGTTACGGCATCTGAGAGACCCCTTGTCGAAGTTCTTGGATCAACTGTATATGTTGACGAAGTTTGGTGATAGTCAGAAAGCGGAGTATGTGATTGATGCACGTTTGGCTCAGTAGTAAACTTTTCTGTCAGTGAAGAGCTTGTCGGTTGTGTGGAAGTAGATCGGTCGTCTCCGGTTGTCATATCACTTTGAGCTGACGTTACGGTGTCTGTGAGACTCGTTGTCGAAGTTCTTGGATCAACTGTGAATGTTGACGAACTTAGGTGATAGTCAGAAAGGGGAGTATCTGATAGAGTCATGTTTGACTCGGCAGTAAACTTCCCTGTTACTGGATAGCTTGTCGGTTGTGCAGGAGTAGATCGGTCGTCTCCGGTTGTTTCATCACTTTGAACTAATGTAGAGGCATCTTGGTGACCTATCGTCGAAGTTATTGGTTCTATTACAAGTGTCGACGAAAGTTTGATAAATAAAGGAAGGAGAGTACTTTTTCAGTAAATTTACAGGAAAATCTGTTCATAAAAGTCCAATTAAAGTTTCACATACATCTTCACTGACTTCGTTAATGTTTGGTACGCTTTTGAAGGGATCTAGGTCTAGTGTTGTTTTATTCGACAAAAATGACCAATATATTCAAATGCGTTGCACCTACAGGAAATTGCAATATATCAGGAGTTTCTTAATGAACCTATGTGATTTTGAATCCAGTTTTGCAAATGAAAATATCATCATAAAAAACGTGCTTCGGGTTATCAGGCGATTTTCCTTCATTTTTTGTAAATTCTTCATAATTGTTTCTTTGGAGTCATATTGATAAAATATATATATATATATATATATATATATATATATATATATATATATATATATATATATATATATATATATATATATATATATATATATAAGTGTGCCCAAGTTCAGAGGTTGCCATAAAGCCATTATGGTGATAACCGGGAGGGCACATTGTATACATTATTTATATATATATATATATATATATATATATATATATATATATATATATATATATATATATATATATATATAACACGATTGGAACTAATTTGGGATAATTGGATTGGCAACATTTCTCAAGAATTTTAGAAATTTGTCTAATATTACACTATATTTTCTTACCATCTTTAAAATTATATTCAAAATTTACGATGCTGTTGAATTGTTATGAGTAATAATCGATGCATGGTAGTATCTAATGCAATATTGTTCAAAACATTTGAACAATATTCATATTTGAATGAAAATATGAGAGTTTTTCTGTAGTATCTTCATTACTGAAACAGTAGTAATAACCTGAGTTTGTCACTTTTCCTCGACCAAAATGAAGATTTTCGATTGATTTACAGTTAAGTCAGTCAGGGTCAATTAAAATGTGCCCTGACTCAATTTAATGTTTTAATAAGCCTTAAATTCACGAAAAAGTCAGGGGCATTTCAAAAGTGACCTGACTCAAAAGTCGTTAAGTAGAGAAATTTTCAGCATTTTGTCTCATTTCTTTAGTACATTTACATAAAAATGAACTTTTTTCATGAAAATGAATCCGATGAAAGAGGTATGCAATAATCGTTGTGTTTTCGTTGTTTTGTTCCATGAGAACAATATTTCAAATTTTACACTATTCTATCATTTTGTAAACTTTGAGCTGTAAAAATTTCGATTTCGTTACATTTTTCTGATAATTACTCTAATCCAATTTTCCCAAATTAGTTCCAAGGGCCACAGACAGAACCACTCGGCTAAATCTCCACTCCCAAAAAAGAGTAGTTCAATAGCCGGCTAAGTTGTTACATTTTTCTGACTGAGACCGCTCAACACGTTGTAGAGTTCGTGAAGCACTCACGCACGCATGCTCACTATCATACATCGCACATATACACACTTTATCGAAGCGAAGAAACGAATTTCATCGCATTTGTGTAGAAATAAAGCTAACTACCTAGTATCCTTTACTTTGATTGATTTCGTTGACAGCTGAATTGCAGTTAGGACTACGATTATGTTTAAACAATGGCATTATAAATTCTACGCAATGTTTTGTCAGGCGTGCCTTAATTTATTTTACAATTAAACAGAATAATTGGCTAGAAGAAAAGGTGTGGTTTATTTAAACACTGTGAAAAATCTATCTCTCTTCCTAGGAATATGGAGTTATACAAAACTTGGCGTATATTTCGTTATTTTGTCTTGTTTTCATATGATATCATGGAATTTTAATTAATCCTAGACTTATTTTTGAAAAACAAATTAATAAGAATGTATGTATTACATTCCGTCTGTGTTGCGTGTTAAACTAGTCACACTTACTGCCTTATCTAGGTCGTATTTTGCAAATATTAGTATATTTTTTTACATTACAGACGGTGGCTGTTTTCAAAACGTCCCGTATTGCGATAGTCAACAGTGTTATCCTAATTGATCAATGAAAGTATCGAAAGTTGTTGAAACGCACGACATAGCATCATTATGATAATATCCCTTTGATGGATTGCCTGTCATAAATCCATCTCTTAGAATTCACACGTGATCATGTATCTTTTTGACATGCATCCATTCCTTTAATCTTGACAGCCTGAAGGTGACTGTACATACAAACAGGCTCCTACTTACCACTTTGTTTCTGACATATGAATTTATGTTGCTCATCACAGGCAATGCTTGGCCAACTAAACAGGTCGGTGTCATCCATGTGTATTACAGGGCACTGCCATTTCCATTCCCATGATGTCCATTGCAATAAACAAAATAGCAGTACAATCAATTTACAGCAAAGGAAAATAGCTACAGTATTATCCGAGCATTGATCAAGTAAAATACATGGCTGAAAATACGCATGGTCTGTTTTATCAAAGTGTCTCCACATATCTCTTTATGGTCGAGACAGATGCAGTCGGCCGTTTCATAGACTGAACAATGTCTGACATTCGCTTTTATTTTAGCATTTGACGGGCACAATAAAGTCGACGAAAACATATCGATTCGATCACACACTAATCCTTATACAAATGAGACACCGTTGATCATAAAACTCATTTGGAATGGTCGAAATGGTGGACAGTGATCACTTCATGTGTCTTTGATTTTGGAACGTGATGTACAAGCGTTCTCTTCACATTGTTGACACAAGTACGTTTATCTCAGTCATTACGTTATGGATTATATATGAATGCACTCTGTTAGCTCTGTTCTATTTGAATTTATTTGATCCTTTTGACAAATGTTACTAATTTACATTTTAATAAGCACCTACTTTAGTAATGGCCATTGAATGTTTAGCATTCCGTATTTGGAATGGGGTTTATAGTGAAATGTTGAAATCTCTCCGTCGCTGTCCAATGTTAGTTGCTCCTTATCCCTGTTTGATTATCCCTTTTCAACTTTTATGATTTGTTTAATTCAAGCACTTTACAGTTAATGGAAGGGGTTCAACCAATCTTGATTTGATGCTCTTATTTGTGTCTGCCCGTACTTTCTTGACGTTTATATTGAAGTCACGGAAAAGTCGCACAATAATTGGCTGATATAATAACTTTATTTTCTTCACGACAACTTGATATAGGCGACTTAACTTAAAAATGGAATAATGTTTTATCATATTTACAGACGATAAATCAATGTACATTGTTCTTAATGTATATTTGCAAATACATTCATCGTACATTTTGTGAATTTTTATCTCAAACAAGAGGATTCAACTAAGGCAGTAGCGTTATGGCAAATTAAAGTATAACCCCTGCTCGAAAAGGCCCTGGATTTGGATAAACTATGGTGTTAAGAAGATTATAAGATGTTTCTGTATTTTTTTCTCCTTTGAAATTGCAATCGTTATAGAAATATGATGCCAGATTTTTGGATTAAGTCCACCCCGGGCTTTAAGAGTCTCTTTACCTCAAAGTTCAATCCTATGTACCATTCACCGGTCCTTCTTTCGGTCGTCATGGTTGTTTTTAATCTCTTTTTGTCCTTAGCAGTGTCGAAGACTGCCAAGTGAGACGACTTGTCTTCACAGTGTTCTTTTGCATTTGACAAGTTTTCACTGACATCACTGAAGAAATAGCATACATTACTTGTATCCGCCAATATCCAGTCAGCTGAGCAACCTTTGGAAGACAAAATGTGAAAGCAAAGTGAATACAAATTTCAGATCAAAGTTTCCCTGTAAGGTACAACTACATCATTGCTATCGCTACCACTGATTCTATGATGATGTTGCCCTTGCACAGAGCATGCATCAAATATTGCCGACGGAAATTTCAGAAGGACAGTCAATATCTAAAAGTAAACGTACGGGGTCCGCAATCTCTCGTCCATGGTACGCAGGCAGTGTAAAAAAATAAAGATTTTGGTGATAACACATATCTAGTTTGTAGGTCAACATAGCTAACCCTCCTCCAGAATGCAGTTGTCCTTAAGCCACTTACACATGCAGACGTATATATATATATATATATATATATATATATATATATATATATATATAAATTACACATACTGATATATATATATATATATATATATATATATATATATATATATATATATATATATATATATATATATATATATATAATATTTTGTGGTATATTTTAAACATTCAGCCATTCAGTGTTTTAATGATATTGTTGTCATGTCAGTTGCAAAATAGGAATTTCAAAATGTGAATATTTTGAATAAACTGTGAATGTATTCCACACTTTCTATGCAGAACTGTTGTACATATAATTGTATGTCACTGTCAAAGACAGAAATGCAGCAAATCAAAAACTTTGATTGGTGTTTTAAACTTGCCAGCCATCCAATTACATCCCCTTAAGAAGTCAAAGAGAACTGCTTTTTTAATTTCTAGCCAAATTTTATTTGCTGGACACAGTCAATATGGAAGCACGCCTCCCTCACGATAAACATTCTTGGGTAGCCTCCCTCCTGTAGTCTTTATCGCGGCGCTCATGTACCAAACGTGAACTGCTAAGCCTCCCACGGCACCTCAACTTTGCACGCAGAATCATTGTACCCGGCTGCATCTTTATATTCTGTCTAGTCTGTCTGATTGAAATATCCAAAGGAGTAGGGAAACTTTACCAGCACGTCCAATAGACCGAAGAAAGCAGACTTTACCTACACATGTGGCATCGAATTTGCTCCAACTGGAACGGAGTATCAATGTTTCTCGACTCTCACTCCACAAGCGCTTCAGCTATTCACCTTTATACGGCGGTTAGTTCCAGGGCCAGTGATTTCATGGGCTCACAATCTCAAGTTCGACGCTAACCGCGATCTCTCCATTGCCTTCCGAGAACTCCATCAAATCGTCATCGGTTGCTACTTTAGGGTCAATCATGGACTCGCAAACATTTAGTTTTTAACTGCGACAACATGACAACGGTTCATGTTATCAACAAAGACTGCACCAAGTCAACTTCAATAACGGAACTGATGCGTTGCCTCGTCATTTGTGCTGCCTTCCACAGTTTCATGTTCCATGCTGACTACATCCCTGGAAACGTAATATAATCGCTGATTCTCTTTCTTGTTTTCAGATGTCACGCTTTCGCCAAGCAGCTCCCTCTGCCGGCCAAACACCCTGCCGGCTCCCCTCTGACATCATGGGCAACTGAATAAAGCTGTCACCACCTTCATACAAACTTCACTGGGCAACCTGACTATTAACTCTTATACAACCGGAGTACGAGCTTGGCTACGATTCTCCGCAATGTACAGATCACAAGGTCAGATACCTCACTATCCATCCATCTCTGAAGACCTGCTAATGTATTTATCGTGCACTGTGCAACTAACTTTTACGTAAAGTACTCTACAACCAAGGTTTATCTGGCTTGCATCCGTCATCATTACATTATGGCAGGTCTACCAAACCCGCTGGCCCCTACTGTCAATCAACCCAATCTCCGACTAAAGTACACCTTACAAGGAAATCAATGTCTGCAAGGACCATCATCACACCAATAGCTACCCATTACATTTGATATTCTGCGTCAACTATGCTTGCTGCTCCACTCGACTGTGTTTGGACCATGTATAGACCTCCTGCTGGAATTGACGTTCCTCTTAGCCTTCTCTGGTTTCCTTCGATGTAATGAATTCACCTACTCCGCATGCTCGTTTAACCCTACCTACAACCTGTGTTTGCGACCTCAAGGTTCTGGCTGATACTCACGGTTGTCCAGATGCCCTCTCCATCAACTTCAAAACGTCAAAGATAGATCTATTGGGTCGCGGTTTCCAAATCCATCAGTTCACCAATAAGTCCACGCTTTGGCCAGTCTTAACAATCCATCACTTACTGGAATTCCGATTAATTCCTGTTCATACTTCCAGAAAGAGTTCCCCTAAACCGTGTGACTTTCACTGACCTGCTCCACTCCTTTTTTTCAAGACTTTAGTTTCAACCTCACTTATATGCCAGGCATTCATTCCACATTGGACTCGCCACCACAGCTGTACGTGCCCACCTTCCTGACCATCTCATTCAAACTTTCGGCAGGTGGTCTAGGGATTGTTACCTGAGACTTATATTCGGACACTGGAAAGTCTCCTCCGTCATGCATCCCAAGAATTGACAATTCCATAGGGACATTTCTATTCCATATGGACATTTGACAATAGACCCATTTCCTCATTCAACCGGAAATTAGGTTAGCATATCATTTGCATGGCGATTTGAGCTAGTTCAGCTGCAGAAGTCGCCTTGTCAACGTCCTCGCTATGGCGATCGTAGCTTTGGGTCCGTATCTATGGTGTCTTCGGACGGGATTTCTGCCTCTTACGGGCTTGTTTTGACTTTTACGTTTTTAACCCCACGTAAAAGTCAAAACGAGTTCTTTGATGGATTGACTGTCATATATCCATCTCATAGAATTCACACTTGACAATAACAATAACAACAACAATAATAATAATAATAATAATAATAATAATAATAATAATATTAATAATAATAATAATAATAATAATAATCTTTATTACCCTTAATCATATTAATATTACAATTCCATAATGAATGTACATCTGAGTTGTGCTGAGATAAAGGGTAAACGGAAACGGAAAATAGCAAATGCTAGTCTAGTCCGTTCCCAAAGCCATTTGATGTTAAAGCAAGAAAAAGAAGAATAAATAAGAAATCTGAAGTATATCGAGGGTAGTGAAAGTAGCTGGACTGCAAAGTAACCTAATTGTAACAGAGTAACTAAGTGAATAAAAGAACAACTACATAAATAAATGTATAACTAAAAGATACATTGCGAGTAAGTAGAAATACGTAAAAAAGAAAACCATAAAAAAACGTGTATAAAATATATATATATATATTTAAATATGATATACATGTATGTAAAGTTGAATATAACTCTTCATCATTTAAAACACTAATCATGTAAGAGTAGACTTGAAAGTGCTAAGTTACTAACTAAGTGAATAAGAACAACTACATAAATAAATAATATAGATATACAACTAAATAAATACATTACGAGTTAGTAGAAAATACAATCTATCTAATTTTAAAGTGATCCATTCCTTTGATCTTGACAGCATAGGTGAATACACATTCAAGTACACTCCTACTTACCACTTTGTTTCTGACATATGAATTTATGTTGCTCATCACAGGCAATGCGTGACCAACTGAACTTGTCGGTGTGATCGATGTGTGATTCAAAGCACTGCCATTTCCATTCCCATGATGTCCATTACAATAAACAAAATAACGGTACAAATAAGCTACAGCGAAGAAAAATAGCTACAGTATTATCCGAGCATTGGTCAAGTAAAATACATGGCTGAAAATACGCATGGTCGGTTTTATCAAAGTGTCACCACATATGTCATCATGCTTGTTACAGATGCAGTCGGCCGTTTCCATAGACTGAACAATGTCTCACAATGATTTTTTATCAAATCAAACATTACCAAGTGTGATAGTTTGATGCTTAACCAGTAGTATTATCTTAATTACTTGCACAATTTATTAATGAATAACTCATTTGCAAATTTAATCAAGTTTTGTTATCATTCATATAACTTCGAAATTACTGCACCAAATTTGATGAAATCTGCTGCAGATCCTGATCTGATAGAAATCTAATTGTACTGAGAAGCATTAAGCAGTGTCGAGTTAATAAATAACTCATTTGCAAATTTAATTAAGTTTTGTTATCATTCATATAACTCCAAAATTACTGCACCAAATTTGATGAAATCTGCTGCAGATACTGATCCGACAGGTATCAGTATGCGTGTACGTAGCGTCCAACCAATTTATTGAAAATTGAAAATTGAAATCACCTTCAAAATGCAATTTTAATTTGAATGAAATAACAACCAATTTTTAATATTCGTTATTTCTGACAAATTTTTTATTTTACCGATTTTTGGTACGGTTTTCGCGGCCAATCAATTCTCAAAAATATTAAAATGCATTTTAGCACAAAAAGGGTTATTTTAATGATTGAAATAGAATTACATTTTCCATATTCATCTTAATTGAAAATACCAATTGACAGACCAATTTTAATATAACTCTGTTTCACCTTGTTCATATTATAAAATCCGAAATGCAATTATCAGTGAAAAGAAAATGAAATTTAATCTATTAATTCTATTTTATTTCTTAAATTTCAAAATCACTTGTTCTGGATTATTTTTAAGGAAAGTTGCTTGTTTTCATATCATAATTTGTATCCTAAAATGATGTTTT
>LD347120.1:45232-55393 GCA_001465055.1 Ptychodera flava | reverse complement strand
GCCAAGTGCGACGACATGTCTTCACAGTATTCTTTTGCACTTGACTTGGTTTCACGCTCGTCACTGAAGAAATAGCACACTGTATCTGCCAATACCCATCCATCTGAACAACCTTCGGAAGATGAATTTGGAAAACAAAGTGACTGCGATATCAGCATACCTCAGATCAAAGCTGCCGTACAAGATAACTACATTATGGCTAATCGATACAACTGATTCTATGATTATCTTGCCCTTGCACTGAACTTGCATCAAATGTCGCCATCGGAAATGTCAGAAGAACAGTCAATATCCAGAAGTAAGCGTATGGGTTGCGTAATCTCACGTATCAGATACGCTGGGAGTCTTACAACACCAGTGTGTGTTCGATTTGTTCTCATATTAAACACCTTTTACCTGGTCATGACGGCTATAGCGCCCGTCTATTACCCCGAAGGGCCGTGTGTGACCAGAAACATATTGCTATTCCCCGAGGCCGTAGGCCGAGGGGTATAGCGATGTGTTTCTGGTAACAAACGGCCACCAGGGGTAACGAACGGGCGCTGTAGCCCGAATAAAGACCAGGTTATAGGTGTTTTATAACACACCACACGCTCATGTTGTATTATGTTATAGTTTGTATGTGTTTTGAGATTTTGTACTGCAACAATCCATTGTGACAAGTTTACTTGGCGATATTTCCACAGCGCTTACAGTTGTACGTGATACCACTTTCTCTCAAAAACTATCCTAAGCATGCCTAGCAACAATCCTTGGTTGCACTTGAATCTTTTTCGTCGATGAGCTATTCAAGTCATACGCTTTTGGAATATTGGAAAATGTTGGAAAATCTGATTTAGAGAGAGGCTCGTCGCTCATCCCGGACGCACATAACGTTCTACACACCTGCCATTGTTCCAAATTTGGTGTGAACTATTTCCCTAGTAGGGAAATAGTTTTTCAAATAGTACCCTCTGACGTCACTTTTGTCAATTCAATCGGGACAAGACTATCTATTTCCTCGTCACGTGACGTATTCTGGCGAATCGCGACACGGAATGAGCATGTGGTGTGTTATAATCTCTATTATTACATATGTACCACAGTTTACTTGTATTGAAGCGCACGCGTACTACCCGTATTTGCGCTGCAGTGCAATACCAAAAACATAATACCATTTCTGTTTGTTAATGAGTGTTTACCAATTTTGACCCGTAACTATTTCAGTTTACTTTGTGTTTAATTTGTGTGTCCTACACGCTATTGATAAGCAGTGAGCGCTTGTGTGCCGTGGTGAAGACTGAATTGATCATGTTCGAAAAGTTACGTTTGCCGTATCTTACTTTTGAATTCCTAAAAAAAAAATTAAATTGTCATTTATATCGATCATTTAGAAGAATTTCAAGCTCAAAATGTGAAAAAATTAAAAGTGTTCCATTTTCAAAATTCTCTTTCTTAGGCTATCAATAGCTTGTGTAAAGTTGCGACGCATGTGTGATCGCGAGCATGCAGAATTCGACCTCTCAGACGTTCCTCTGGGATCATCCTTGATAAACAAGTAAACAATGATTAAGCCAATCAAAATAGAGGGCGTGGCGGCGTTGACCAATGAAAAGTGAAAGCTGACTCGATGCCTCATTACATTAATGTCAATAGTATATAACTCTGAAGGGTGGAGCCTCCTAAAATATACTTTTATCTTTATACATGGATAGAAATCCAGTACAGATACAGAGGTTGACGTCTGTGACTTCAAAGAGAGTGATAACAAATACCTGGTACGTTGTATTTCATTACAGTGTTGTTTTTCTTCAATTATATGGAAGCACTTTTTAAATGTACGATCATGCATCTTTTAGGAAAAATAAGTGAAAAATTTGTATAATTAGTGAAATGCATGCATCATTTTAGGAAAAATCATCTTTTAGGAAAAATAAGTGAAAAATTTGTATAATTAGTGAAATGTGTATTCGGCTGTCCTTTTACTCGCTTCGTTCGTGAAAGGACTTCTGCCGAAAACACCGCAGCACTCGTGCAAAGACCGCCAGTGCCGCTCGCTGCACTCACAGGCCATGGGATTCTGTCATAATATCGTATGGGGTTCAGCCCTTGGTATCGCACCAGGGGTTATGAATAGAAGTTTTATTTGTATTGATTCATGATTATTAATAGAAAAGGATAAAATTGAATTAATTTTTACTTGCTAGATTCGTTTGTATGACACTATGCCTAGTTTACCCTCTGATGAAAACAGTTCACACACGTACATGATGTCAGATCTTGCAGGTATAGATTTTCTTTTTAATGTCTAATTAAATGTAAAACATAAATTGGCAATTTTACCATGATAACAACCTGTTGTGTTTAACAAGAAACGTATTGTGCCATCGTTATCGTGGTAATAGTAACTGCACTGCCTAAACTCCAATTTTGCAAGCTGAAAACTAGCGTTCTGTCTAAAAACTGGCAATTTTTGCATCAAGTTATTGATCCTTAATATCCGGACTCTGCCTTGAGATGTTTCTGTCCTGTAAAGTTTCTTGTTAACCCATACGTTAAATTTACGGCCAAAGCAAGCAAAGCAAGTATATTCATATATTGTTCAGCACACAATGTAAAAATTATATTGTGTAATTGATAAGCAAAGGACGTAACTTTACTCTTAATAATACTAATAGCAGTGAGCAACAAATTCTATTTCTCGCTGGTTAGAATACGAAGTATGAAATCTTAAGCCAGTTTAGCTAATTTATCTTATTTACATATCCAATCTTATCATACATGCTATGCCTGTATTGCCATTATTCTATTGATTGTTCAGACGCTACTGATATGAAACCGTATTTTAACTAGTTAAAATGTGAATTATATTTTCACTGTAACCGAACTACTTACAGCTACGTGTACGCCTGACCTTCGCTGGTATGCTTGACCTTCGTTGGCATGTTCATATAAAATATATACATGTAAAACAGCTGAGCGGATAAGACTTATGACACTCCGAAACATAATGATGATTATGGTAAAAATTTTGTTGTTTGCAGTCAGCTCATGGGCATTGCACTTAGGTACAAGTACAGTTGTACCAAACACATACAAACGAACGCATTGAAAATTTGTTTTGCCGACCCGACGTGATACCTATCGTCGTTCACGGCCGGACCCATTCGCTGCTGAAGATTGCGGTCCCGGTTGACAGTACATTATCATAAAATCGCTATGCAACAAGTTTCCTGTTGACGAGTGTAAGTATCTTAGTGGTGAATTACATCGTTTACAGCCATAAATGAGCCACAAAAATCCAACCGCACTGAAAACTCGTCACAAACAATGTGCACATGTTATATTTCCGATTTCTACCTATCAGTGAGATTCATAGGTCACGGTCGTGTCCGGCGGCACCGGTGCGAGGTTTCGAATAGAATAAGCTACTAGGAAATTCAAACTTTCGTTTAGGTTGTTAACAGAAGTTTAATTCTATTGTTATGCAGGTCATTCCCCCCACACTCATCATAACCTGAGTTCAATTAGTCTAGAACATTCTCAAGGTCACTGCCCTTAATGACCTCACAACCTTGAATTCAATTAGTCATGTTTGGAATGTTCTGGAAAGTTGATTAGTTGTGTAAGAGAGATAATTTTAGAACAGTAATTAGCATGTCAACAAAAGTTCTAGATTGTTCTTATATGCCTTTATAAAAGGGACGTGCTCAGCTTCCAGTCAGACTTTTGGGATCGTGTCTCTTGTGTGTTACTAAACTCCAGCAGTAGTCATTCTCAAGACTTTTCAAGACCTTCACTGCCAACGCTGGATTTATACTGTGGACTTTGTGCAGCTTCAAGCCTGCAAGGACTGTTCATTCATCCAACTGACTGTTACAACTCTGAGACTGGAGCTTTGCCGTCCCAGCTGAGATAAGTAATCTGTACACTTTTAAAGCTTGTACTCTATCCCTGACTTAGCAATTAGTTTTATTTTTGTAATAAATTTTGTTTAAACGTTAACTGCTGAGTTCACCCTTTTGTTCGTTTTCTCTGCACGTAACACTATGCAGGCAAGCCAGTCACGAAAATATACGAGCAGACGATGTAAATACGTTTGATTCGTAAAGCAACAAAATCACGAAAGAGTTACGACGCTACAGCTTACAGTGTACTCACTTCACGTTTTCTCTACTCCGCTCACAAAGTCTTTACTAATATAGTAGATTCGGCATATTTGACGTCTGGGGACATGTATAACTCTTGAAGATGAACTGACTAGTACGGTTATTATATCCACTGCAGCATTTCATAGATGTCGCAGAGCTCTATGCTCTCACCTATTCATACTCCATCCAGTTTGAAAGCGAACGCAGGCGCGGCGTAATAACCCATAAATATCAGCTCGCCGTGAAATTTATACGTTTTGGCAAACTAGATTTCACAATGAATTACCCACTTCATGTTCGTATAAAAACAGATATTATGAAATGCAACAATATATACGAAACCTGCATTCAAAAAACGTTACGCAAACAAATCGTTCCTATCCTATTAAGTGGATACATTTGCCTCTCCGTAAACACTGCTTCGGCTGCTTGTCGGAGGTGCATTGGTGCACTTTACTTTGTTTGAGGGGAAGGACAACTTACGGCCGTATGCTGCGGGATGATGAACGCTCTGTTTTGTTACCAATATGACGTAACTCAGAGTGGAGTAGAGTAAATTCGTTAAAATTGAATGACATTAAAGCTTCTGGGAAGCGCTTCTTTCCCTTTTCTCTTCGTTGACGAAATTCAAAATGCGTCTTTAGCTTGGCACTTTAACCCCTTGAGCGCCAAAGTCAATTTTTGTCACCTTTACAAAATAGACTCAAGTCAGTTTTTTTCAGATTTTTGTCAAAATATTGAAAACAAGTAACCAATGAAATGTGGTTGATGTCGATTTGATCCAAAATAATCAAAAAATTACATAAAAATTCATAAAAATTTTTAAAAATGTTGCACTAAAATTTTGTTGGGAACAATTACAGCGGCACTCAAAGGGTTAAGTTGGCATTTCGTCATTAGATGCATTCACTGAATTTGTGAGATATCGCCAGAGTTTGCTTTAAGTTGTTCATTACGAGCTCAAATTACCAGTCCTTTAAAGAACACGAATCTTTCATGCACTTTGATCAATCTTCTAGAGAAGAATCTGTAAACCTACCGTAGGTTTGCAATTTTGACGAGTGTACCAACATTAACACGCAATATAAAATCAGGATGATATTCATCTTGTGTACGAGTCGGTTACTACAGTTTGAATACGTGAAACGCGAAAGCCTCACTTTAAGTAAAATGAAAGGCGTGGCTTCTACCAATGTGACAGTCTGTATTATTAATGATAGGAGTAATCGTCTTAATGAGTTATCTCGGAAAACGATCATAAAATGCCACCTAAATTCAATTTAATGGAAACTAATTGCATATAAGCTGTTGTAAAGCGTTGATTAGAGTTATCGCAGTGTTTTGCGGCGGCCTTCGTTGACTGACAGATCCAGTAAGTGCCGTTTATCACCTTTATCTTTCCTACTTTAAGAACTAAATTGGAATGGGATAGCGGAAGCATGAAAGATGTAGAATCTAAAATGTGATATGGTGTACGGGACATCTTTGTTATGACTGCATTCAGATAGCCTGCCATCAATAATTTAAAATTATTAAATTATTAAAATTAAAATATCGACTTCATATGCTCTATGCCTCCTGAAATATTGTACTTATCTGAGACAATATATGGTTGCGTGAGCTGTATCAAAAGACATATTTTGCCGGAATGAGGGAATTTTAGCAGGCCCGAAGGATGCGCAGGTGGGATGCACACAAACGTATCTGCTGCAACTGTACTAACAGGCTGAACTTTGAAATTTCGTAGGCTAGACTCGCTTCTTGTCTTCCCTTTGTTTTAGTTCGTGTTTAGGTTTTAGTTTTAGTTTTCTTTTACCTACGATTAATTGAAGGTCAAGATGGTTGAATGTATCTCATTTTCCAAGACAATTGCCGTGCTAACTAGACCCAGTTGGGCGGCACACGCCCACATAGATCGTCTTAATGAACCCGGGTCCTATTGTATGCAACTATTTTGAGTGTGGTTGAAAGTATACATAATATGCACATAACAAGTGCGACGTTGAAATAGTTCAAACCTGACCTACTTACTTGAACCACAACAGAAGGCGAAGGGAGGGTAGATTTGTTATTGCTGTAATTAATTTCTAAAAGGGACAATATGTCGATATATGGAAGCAGTAGGGGACATTTCAAAGTTCAGACCGCAGGTGGAACATGCCGCTTTTTTTTTCTTGAGGTTCAAATGACGCGTCAAAAATAACTGTTTTTATTAACTGTGGTGAAAGCATGTCGTATCGATAAACTTGCATTCCGAAGACGAGGTCATGATTGGTTCATTGAATGTGAAAAAAATGTTTCTTTCTGCCTAAGGTGATGAGCTTAGACCAGCCGGAAGCCTTTGTCATAAAACAATAAGCGCCATAAGTATGTGTTGAGATGATGGGAATAATATATTTGTTAGTCTACCGAAAATGATGGCATTCCACCAAGAATCTGGCATCTGGTTACAGTAAAAATCCTAAATTTCTTTAATGTGTTATGCTACAGACTTGCCTGTCGTGATGTCCCCAGCATTCAACAAAAAATGTACGATGACGCTCTTCCTATTTAATACAGTCACACTTGTAAAAAACGAGGGTACAATTTAATGCGATTGTCTTTTTTTTTAATATTTAACCATTTCTCCTCACAATGTTGTTAATATTTCCCCACCGTTTAAGGCACATAAAATTTGTGAAAGCGGGCCTCTTATCATGCAGCATTCAATTGTTATTGTTGATGTAAGAAAGGTGTATCATTTCCTCCCGACACAATGCAATATCTCATTTTCTCTGATGCATACATATGTTTATGTTGCCCGCTAATGGCATTAAAATGTCTGTCAATGTTGATTAATTCCAGTTTTCATATTTTTGAGGCCAACGCGAACAAAAGCGTCTCCAACAAGTATGCCGCGCTAAGTAATAATTACCTTAAGACTTAAACGACACTTCTACACGTAGTCATAATCCCGAGTAGTAATTTTTAGAGTTAATGATGTTTTTCGTGAATTTATACCTTGCAAACTATCTTTGCAAGTTAGCAAACATCTTTGATATCAGAATATTTTGTAAAGTTTGCATCCGTAAAATAAGTACTTGCTGTGATTTCGAGACGAGAACATAGTGCTGAAATCTCATTTCACATTTTACATGTATCTAACGCCTCGACACTATGCGTGTACTAGCGTTTGTCTTGCCAGAGTCCTTCATAGCCCTACGTACGAGGCTGTGTGTTTCCGGCGCTGTACGGCCTCCAACCACCGTATAACGCCGGGAACACACAAAATCGTACGCAGGGCTAGGGTCCTTCTATAGCCTTATGAAACACAGAAGCTCTGCTGTGTATGCACCATTGTTTTGTTTGTAATTCCAGCATCTACCAATATTATATGAACATTTGGAAGTCAAAAACGAGGATGTATATATAAAATTTTCCGAGTCCCAGCTGTCTCCAGAAAAAGTGTCTATATAAAAGTTTGCAGTAAACTGTTATAACCAGATCGAGGCAATAAATAAATATATATATATATATATATATATATATATATATATATATATATATATATATATACATATATATATATATATATATATATATATATATATATTATATGAAAGTTTTGCAACTGTAGCCATGTATGTATGTATGTATGTATGTATGTATGTATGTATGTATGTATGTATGTATGTATGTATGTATGTATGTATGTATGTATGTATATATGTATGTATGTGTGTAGTGTGTGTTTGTGTGTGTGTGCGTATGTATGTGTGTACGTGCGTACACTTGAACTGTGAATGAAGTGATGTCTAATTTGAGGTTTCTAATGTTTTATTACATGGGTGTTACTGCTAATCCACTCTACGTTGGACGACGATCGTCCTAAGGCCTGCTATATGAAAACCATTCCCAGACGGATCGAAGATCGTATAATAAACATTCATAAGACGAGTCTCGACGACACTTTCGTCATATCCGTTAACACACGCAGTATCTTGCAAGAAGAAAATTAACGGTGCCGAATTTCCATCCGTCGAATATGGAGGCCTCACATTTGCAGTCAAAGGATTGATAATAATTAGGCTATCCGCAAACATGAAGGGCTTCACCGGACTGGGTAACTATAGAAAACGGTCTGTACTTGGTTCACTCGGCCCGCCAACTCCCCGGATGTTCCTATTCAATTCAATGCATTGATGTGCGTTCACATCAAGGCATGTAATAAAACTGATCTGAATATACGAAGTTGATTCAGGTACGAAACAACATCGAAACTTAGATTCAAAGGCCATCTGGACAAGTTTACCCAGCGTAGACACGAAGATACGGCGGAGTGAACGTGTCGTCGTTTCTAAAGAACGATTAATATTATATGAAGGACACCGTTTATATCTCATACAATTATCAACATGTTAACAGTTGATGTGCACTATACTTATTGTAATCAGATCTAATCCAGCACATCCACTCATATACAAATACGACAAAAGGAGACAGATCTCAATGCCAACCTTAATAACAATGGTTACTCATAGTGCGCTCCTCGCTGTCAAACACCAGCTAAACTTAACGTTATATTTAAAAAGACAGCACGACTCACCAGAATAGGCTGCAAATTGACCAATATTTCAATAAGTTTGAGCGGCGAATCTTCGGAGACCCCAAATTGATCGTAACCTGCCAAACCAGACTGGTAAGAATTTCTACGGACGCATGCCACTCAGTTCCGAATTTGAAAACTGTTGGCATTTAAAACGAATTCCAGTACTCAAGCAAACATTCTAATTTCTCTTTTCAGGATAATATTCTACGACACAGTCTTGTCGGCATTCAAAGTAAGTTTACTTTCTTCGTAAATTACACCAAGATGGGATACACTTCTCTTAACTTTGAATGCGCCTCGGAGAAAGATAGGCTCTCAGACGTTTACAATATTTCTTTGGTCTGTCACTTGTTATGGCACGTTTTGAAGCTCACGGAGTAGACAAAGTTTTATTCGACTTAGTTCTGTAAAAATCGAAAATTTGAATTTGACGTGTGGGTGAAGACAGGGAATATGTCACTTTGGTACAAAATTGAAGGGTGACCTATTACTTTCAAAAGGGAATAGTTAAAGTTTCCTCGTGGGAAGTTTGAGCAAACATTTAGGTCGTTCAATTTCGAATTGCGTACTACTTGAAGGCACAATTCTATATTATGTTACACTCTCTATTCATTACAGTAGGAGCATCTTTTTCTCATTCCCTTTCTAATTTAGGGTTGATTACCCGAGGGACCCGATTTCACCAAACAGATGCCACTGAGAAAACACGAAAAGAAAAAGCACATATCATTTGATAAAATATTTATATTTTTATTCGCAATATAGCTACAGAGAAAGCGCCAATTAATCAGCAAGTAACAAATCCCTTTGGAATAACTGTATGGTAGATCCTACTCTTTAGTGTTCACTCAAGCAATCATCATAATTATATTATGCAGCTTATTGTAGCGAAAGCAAATTTCTCACCATATGTCCCAAAGAATGGCTAAATTTTCATAACTACACCGGTGCACATAGACTGGAAGGTTCGTCACTCGGGGGCGCTCTCTACGCTCCCCCTCTTAGGGGAAGGGAGCGCAGGGGACGTCCTCGAGCGACGGATCTTTTAGTATACGGTACACAGGAACCTCATTAATCCTGTTGTTGTGCTAGATGACGTTTATGTTGAGGTTTGCTTGTAAAACTGGAAACCACTAATTTGTTGTTGCTGCTATTATTGTTCCAATGATATTGATATCTTGAAAACAAGTGTACTGGAACACTGCAATTAGGGAGCCTTCAGTAATTATAGGGGTGGGTCACTTTTTAGAAAACTGTCCGAGGGAGAGGGTCACTATTGATAAACCTATCTTAGGGAGAGGGTCACTTTTAACAGAAGATTATTCTACAGCTAAATCTTTGAATGTCCATTTGATATTTACTGAATAGGAAATTGCTGTCGGAATACATTGATTCTTTTAAATACATACACATTATCGATAAGCTTCACAAGCAAAGAAGATG
>LD347120.1:0-39812 GCA_001465055.1 Ptychodera flava | reverse complement strand
TATATATATCAATACCCAGTTCAACAACGGATGTACATAAATGAAATTATAATACCTACCTTGAAAAGGAAATCATTATAAGAGCCGTCAATATCAGTAACGCCGAAATACCACTGTACACCGCCATAAAAGGTTTGTTAGCTGATTCCAAGAATGGCTAAAGCGAATATAAAAAAAATAAATAATTGCGTCACATGTTTACCCCGACATGTCTGTTAGTGTCCGATCTTTTCTGTCAAATTCACGACTTCTGATCTGTTATTGTAAACTTCGCACACTCGTTAAAGCACGAAGTGCTTTTCAGTCGTAATATAATTCAAGTTCTGTAAAAAACAAAAACATCCAGATCTGCAACTAATTGAGCCTGGGTTATCCAATGGTCTGTTTAAAATTAATTTGTTTTGATTGATTGAGTTTCACTTTGTAACATTCTTTGAAGATATAGTTTAAACTCACCTTAGGCTGCTCTCCCAAACTCATAATGGCACAAAACGTTCCAACTTGATCACAAACACACTCTACATATTCGCCAAACTCATCAAATCCTTGTCGCAGAAGTCGACACACAGAAACATCCCATATTCTGGAGAACAGTGGAAAATTATCAAGCAAAAAGTGACTATTGATCGCAGTATAAACAGTGGTTATAGCTTATCAGTTTATATTATTATCGCTGATTTTAAAAGTAAGTGAGTTTTGAAATAAGTTTGCATACTTACCCAGTGTGTTGGCCCATGTCTGCAAAGGAACAACGTGGGTTGTACCCTTCCTGTAAAAATATCAAACGGCAATCAATAGGTATGCAAAACTTACTTTCTATCAAATTAGAATGATTTATTTACAGGTAACTAAAGATCAATTGATAATTGGTATTTTTAGTTTCTTTGAAATGAACATGAAGAAAACCTTTATCTGCTTCTCGACGCATTTTGATATTGATACACTTTTTATCAACGAACATCGTTAGGTTACCCTTCATTTATTTCTTGTATTACGGCAGAATGGACAGTATTCGTACTCTTATTTTTTTCTGATTCTTTTCTGATCTACCACTTGTAGATGCTCAACATGAAGTTCTCAAAGTAAGAACATTCACCGTCTTTGTTTTTCGAAAATCGCAAATTGTCTTTACCCCATATAGTCAACACAGGAATTGCGGGCTTTTAGAATTTCAAATATGGGTAGATGTCGGGTAATTTGTTTCTCTGGTATCACAATGTACACAGTGAATTCTGACGTTTATTCTTGATTGTTTTAAGAATGGTTGAAAGTTTCATTGTGTCTTGGAAAGTTTGGCAAAGTTCCGAGGCGTATACTAACTTTTATTAGCAAGAGGATAAAAACAAAGATTCAATCTAACGATAATTAGATGTTATGCAGTGTAAACATAGTCACCTGTATCTCATAGAGTCGAATAACAGCCATGTCTGTTAGGTTGTATAAAGCATTTTTCAGTTTAGGATGAGCCGACACCGCCAGAGCAACTGTGTTTACTTTGTTTACAATCCTAGTCGTGGTAACACTTTTAATCCACGCCCGTTTCGCTTGAGTTTGTTTGATATCGGCGGGTAGCATATTCCCTGTTGTCCGGTAAACAAACATAACAAGGGCAACCGGCAAGTCCGAGTCTGAAACGTGAAAAAGCATTGCATCAAGGAGTTATATACCGAAAACCAAATACATCTACTGAGGAATTCCTGATCAGTCTGACAGATTGCCTTGATAAACTAAGCTCGAGTAATAAGAAATGTGTCTTGTTAGGTGACTTCAACATTGATGCAGCTGGGAACAGTAATGTATTCAATGATTATATCGCTACTCTAAATGGAAATAACTTATATCAAGTTGTTGACATACCGACTAGAGTAACTGGTCATAGCTCCACATCAATAGATTATTGTCACGTAAATTTCCGTGATTATTTCATTGAAGCGGGTACTATTGAAATTGATATAAGTGACCATTATCCTATTTTCGCAATTTTTAAAGAGCTACAACATGTATTCAATGTCAAAACATCTGATTACAAGCATGACTTTTCCTCTTTTGATCCAGTCTCTTTCAAAGCTGACTTGGCTAATATTTCTTGGTGTGATGTTTATAATTCAAATGATGCTAATGCTGCTTACGATAATTTTTACAAGTTGTTTCATGATATTGCGATTAAACACGTACCAGTTAAATGCATAACAATGCCACGTAAGCGTGTACGGAAACCTTGGTTAACAAAAGGCCTCCTGGTTTCAATTAAAAACAAACAAAGAATGTTTTCTAAAACAAAACGACACTGGAAAAACTTGCCAATTCATCAACAGTACAAATTATATCGCAATCTGTTGACTAAATTACTGAGGAAGGCCAAGAAGAAGTACTTTTGTGACAGACTTCTTATGTCTGTTGGAAATGATCACATCACGTGGAGGACTATCAATGAAATACTGAACAAGAATTCTAAAAATACAGCTCCACAAAAATTAAAAGATGATGGTAATCCTGGTAAATTTGTTACCAAAGGTAAAGATATTGCAGAAGCTTTTAATTCTTTTTTTGTTAAAATTGGGCGAACATTGGAATCACAAATAACCTGTACTGCCAATTTTAGTTCGTGAGTATCTCCATGATCGACAACCCCAGTCATTCTTCTTTCATCCTGTTCTGCCATATGATATACTTAAAGAAATTAATTCACTTGATCCTTGTAAAGCTATAGGTTTTGACAAAATACACCCCAAGCTTGTAAAAGAAGCAGCTGATTATATAGTAGAACCACTTGCTCATATTATTAACACGTCATTATCCCAGGGTATATTCCCGGAAAAGTTAAAAATGGCAAGAGTAACCCCTATTTTTAAAAAGTGCTGTGCATATGAAATTGGCAATTATAGGCCTATTTCTGTTTTGCCAGTTTTTAGTAAAATCATAGAATCTGTTGTAAATACACAACTCAGTGTATTTTTGGACAATCAGTACGGCTTTCGCAAGAAGCATAGCACAAAATTAGCGTTAGCAGACCTCATAGCTGAAATATCTAAGCAAATTGACGATCGTTATGTTACTTTTGGTATTTTTATTGATTTTAAAAAGGCTTTTGACACGATAAATCACACAATTTTATTATCAAAGCTAAGTCACTATGGGATTAGAGGGTCGACTCTGAACTGGTTTAAGACTTACATTGAAGGCCGACAACAGTATGTCAATATAAACAACTGTACTTCAAAAGCTCAAGTAATCCCTTGCGGAGTTCCACAGGGATCTATCCTAGGCCCTCTTCTCTTTTTAATATATATCAACGATATCAGCAAATCATCTCAGATATTTCAATTCAGGTTATTTGCTGATGACACCAATTTATTTTATTCAGATAACATACATAGAATTGATCTGGATATTTTAAATACAGAGTTAACAAAAGTACATACCTGGTGCAAGTCCAACAAGCTTACTGTTAATGTTGACAAAACAAACTATTATATTATCTTTAAAACTGCTCGCAGAAATATTGACCCTCAGGGTGCTTTATTTGTTGGTGATTTGACAATTCAAAATGTTTTTTCTGCTATCTATCTTGGGGTTACTCTGGATTCTTCTTTAACATGGAAATATCACATTGAAACAATTATCAAGAAGGTTAGTCAAAAAGTAGGTCTTATATCATATTAACGTTATTATCTTCCAAAATCAATTTTATTGTTATTGTACAATTGTTTTATTCTCCCTCATATAATGTATTGTATTGAAATATGGGGAAATGCGTATAAAATCTATCTAGACAGAATTTTGAGATTACAAAAGAGACTGGTCAGACTGATAAATTTTTCTAGTAACATTACACACAGTGCTCCATTGTTTCAGAAACTTGATTCTCAATGTTTATAAACTTTGTAAGTTTCAAGCCTGTGTATTTGCTTTTTACTTAAAAACTGGTCATTATGGGCATTCAGTAGATCGCTATGCTTCATCACTTTCACATACATATGAAACACGTTTAGCTACTGGCGACAATTTTGTTATTCCAAAGGTAAATTTAAAATTAACTCAAAATAATATATATTATTCCATTGCTAAGCATTGGAACGAAATTCCAATAACGGTAAAATCTGTACAATCAAGAAATTTATTTAAAACCTCACTTAAAAATTTTCTTTTGAACTCAGAACAGTGAACCTCTGTATTTTTTGGTTTTTTATGTGATGAGTCCTCGCTGTTGAAATGTAATATGTACTTCTTGAAAAGGATGGCAAACTGTATTACTTTGATATCATAATTTGTATGAATTCAGGGCCAGGGACTTGATTAGTTCCACTAGAACTACTTCCCTGGTCCCCACCAGTAATGTTGACACATTTTTTTTCTGGTGAAATAAATCAAATCCAAAAAAATTTTGTTTTTCAATTACCAGACTCTCTCAGTTTGAAAGTTAACAAATATGTTTTTTCAAAAGTGAATCATGTGCTTGTCCGTGTGGGCGCGCGTATGTGTATGTAATTATATCTAAGGGGCTGGGAATGTCATTCTTCTCACAGCAAGCCTATGAGTAAGCTGCATGTTCTACAAGGTATGATCAGATATCGTTTCTCCATGATGGTCCTTACCAGTTTCAGTTGCTTGAAATTGATCGAGGAATTGTCGGGAAAACGTTACGCTCTCGTGTATCGACATTGTGTCGTTGCTTACAAGAGCCCGCTTCTTTCTTTTCTTTGCAAGACCAGACCCGCGGTTGACGAAATATCCAAGAAGATCTAGCATCAAATAACATACAAAAACCGTGTCAGTTATATTTTGTCGTTGCCTACAAATTTTTAACACATTCCAGTGTCATTTCTCGAATAAAAAAATGATTTTAGAGGACTACTTGTCACTGTTCACATGTTATTCTGCTATGTCAGTGACATATACTAAATTAATGAGAATATTTAAGCGTCGATCAGTTAATGCAGTTTCGTTATCATTGAAACTGTCGTAGACCTTGAAGTGTATTTACCGTACACACTTTCCGTACAAAGTGTTGGTAAAAGGTGGCAGGCATCGTAAAGAGTGACAAACTTTCCGACACGCTTTAGTTTGCCGTATTCTTGCCGCATAGTATCGCTAAACATGTTTCGAACTATTCATTCAGTATTTCCATACTTCTGTCGCATCGATTCCTTTCAATAATTATTGTTGCTGAAAGGATCCTTTAATAACAACATTGAACACATACCAATATTTTTGCTCTGCAGAAAGAGGTCTTTTCCTGTCTGTACCATGTATAAGTAGACAGTAGCACCAAAGTCTTCCGTTGAGGATAATATCGAGACAGCGCTACCATCTGAACCAAGATTCTGAATACGAAAATCAAAGTGTGGATAGAAAAGCAATATTGTGTGCCACTTTTCGTGCGTGCAAATACACGGTACATGGTGTCCGCTTTAAATACACGAGGTAAAGAATGTGGTCACGGCAACAATACATTTGATTTGTAGATCAACTTTCTTATAATTTTGAGAATATTAAGAAACATTAATTGTAACATGGTAAAATACGTGAACGACTTTGATGTGTCCTGATGATCCGATGGTACTCATCGGAAAGCGTTAAATGATTTAATGCTTACAAGGTGAACTTAATCTCCATGCTCAAACTTTAATTCAGAAAGCTCAAACACGGCTCTATTTTTCACTCTAAAATCGACTTTTTACATCACATGATAAGTATAAAATAGTCTTGGTACATTAAACTTCATATGTGTAACATGATACCAACATCAGAGTAATAATATTCACGAGTGTGTCAGACCTGTTGGACATGCTCAAGTGAATTATACCGGAACATCACACCCCCAAGAAATGTTTGAACGACAGAATAATCACTTTTTCTGCCTAGTGATCATGCAGGCTTGTAACGTTGTATTGTGCTGGTCAATGTAATCGATGCAATTTGAGGAAACATTTCAGTACCTACCCTGTAAGTTTGCCCCCATTGTTCTTCAACCCTCAGATCGAGGCTGTTGCTGCAGGCCAGAAGAAATTGCTAGAATTAAAATGCAGAGAAATGAAACATTAGGCCTAACCTTAGCATGACAAAAAATATTGACATGTGATGCGTTGGTCAGATATCATTTGTATCCCGTACGTTTTGAATATTTTACAGGCCTTACAAACTTACATCCGGCGGGCGTAATTTTCATATTTTTAATCGATTTGTCGAGCATCATTTTTTTTGCCAAAAATTAATTAACTCATTAACAATTAACTTCAGTGGTGAATATTTAAAATGAAGTGGTGTCGAGCAAAAATATACGCCCTCTAGGTCAGTGCACTTCAATGATTATCTTGGTTAGATAGTGGTTTAATTTGGTCCACTGCCCCATTTCTATCGCTGGCTTTGCTGCTCACGAAAATAGGGCCAGGTACGGGCTAGTGTTTCAGTCAGAATTTTGACTGAATATTAATGAGAAGAGTCACCTGACAAAACCATATGATCAGCACATCTGTACGGCGGCAAGCTAGGAAATGAGATGCCGACATTAGAACATAGAACGTTGAAGTTGTTTGTACAGCTCACTTCTAAGTCTTCGACTCTCTTCTTCTGTGATGGTATTTAGTGGTGAATGACGATTATCTTCTATGACTTTTTTTCAGACGTGACCTGGTGATCATGGTGACCTTTGGTATGTACGGCAATGGCTTAAAAGTAAATTATTTTCCGTTTTTCATTCAACGTCAAAAAAGGATGCTTAGTTCGTTTAACTTAGGAGGTAAAATGACTCCCTGAAATCTAAATTCGAATGTAGCTACAAGTTGGAAATAAATACAACGGAATCACTGCACTCACTGTTGACCAATAATAGCCTTGCTTAAATATAGCCCATACCTGACCCTCTTTTCCTCAGCAGCGCAGCCAGCGGTAGAAATGGGTCAGGAAACCGGACTTTATTTTCATGAGCAGCGCAGCCAGCGGT
This sequence comes from Ptychodera flava, assembly GCA_001465055.1. NCBI lineage: Eukaryota > Metazoa > Hemichordata > Enteropneusta > Ptychoderidae > Ptychodera > Ptychodera flava. The sequence continues at coordinate 32,869 of LD347120.1, read as the reverse complement.
AGAAATCAGGCAGGGGACCAGACCAGTCTCATAAATGTAGCGCACTCGCAGTGTGGAAGCAAGCCAACTACTGAGTTCAAATTACAAAGGTACTAGGTAGAACATTTTATGCATGGGTGCCAACATCTGATTATAGAAATTATATGATCAATACCTTAATCAGCGGTAGAAGTTCGTGTATGATACTGCCACCCCTGTTTAAGTATTTGTTACGGGCAATGGTGGCCAAAATATCTCTTGCCACCAAGATGTCGCCACCGGTTAGCGTCTCACCACTTTGGAGTGTATCGCTTAACTGCTCCAAGACGTCAGTAGACTTGGCAGTATCATTCAGGGTGCTTTCCTGGAACAAAGGCAAAGTGGACTCGTTTTACTTCCGAAGTCGATGTTGTGTAAAGTCATGTCTGTAAATATCGGTGAAAGATTACACAGTGGTTTTGCAGGGAAAAATTTTAAAATACATTTCAAACATCACTTAAAATCTGCCATGGGAAATCCGTAAACATAGATGATAGTTAAACAGAAGCAATAAAATTATGATGGTGACACCTTCATGGTAAAAGTACAAGGAGTCAGGTTGTCCACATTACACCAATTTTATCTCGGTAACTAAGGAAGTATTTCGGGCATAAGATAAGTGCTTTTTATCAAAAAGACCAGCTTTGTTTTATCAGGAGGCGACATACTTTACGGAAACCATCAAAAATATACGTAACCCGAGTGAATGTTCATGTCAATGCGATACTCACGTCGAAAGTGAGAGACTTATAAAAATTAGGGGTTTGGAACAACAGAAACAAATTATCCGAAGTTAACAAATAAATTTACTCTTCGGTGAAAATGAAATTATCGATTTTCGGAACATTAAGACTGAAAATTGTTCTTACTCTAAGGGCTTTAAAACGAATCCCCATAAGTGGTAGATCAGAAAAAAATTGTAAAAATTTGGGAGTCCGAATATATGTTCCCCAGCAGAATTCTACCTCAAAAACTCCCACGAGAGCAACCTTCTCATTTATATGCATATTGTCCATAATGTATTACAGGGGTTTGTGTCTGAAAAAGCTAATAAAGACAGCACTTAGCTTCAAGTACTTCATAAAAAAAAACTTGGTAATCAGTAACCGGAAAGGGTGACCTCGGTGCAATTTATATTAATTCTGTATGATTCACATGCAAACATAACACACAAACTATATGCATGGACTACACGTAAATGACAGTTGCGCACAAATGAAATTTTACTCAAAGGTTCGTCGTCGGGAAGACATTTCTTTTTAAGCATCTGCTTATGTATCAGAGTGTATAATTAGTTGACTACTCACATTCAAAGACTTCTGCAATTCTGACATCTCTTCGCCCACACAGTATGTTGTGTCCGTCTCGGCCCAGGCACCATGCTCATCACAATAGCGTCTCATTATTCCTAAAGCGATTCATTTCAAATTATCAATTTCAACTCCATGTCTAAGGGTTAGTTTCATTCTTCATCACATCATTAAAAATGCTTCCAATAAAAACAATATGTTACAATATTTAGAAAAATTTATCATGCATGTCGCAGACCGTACGGAAGCCTTGTGTCCCTATCATGCTGCTGTTACCGAGATCATTCAAGAGATCCCACACATATTTGCTGCTATTGTTACAATGCAATATGTCAATGTATAGACAGAAGTTTCGCTTCAAGTCTACGGTCAATGTTAGTATATAGGCTGAATGTAATTTAACAGCAAAGCCTATTATAATTCACTGGGAATTGTGACAAACTTACCGTCAGCATTAGGACATTGTAGCCAATCCGTGTATTCGTTTGTAGGGGTTGCTTTCCATTCGATACCCAAAATGGCATCGTGCTTCGACTTACAAAATTGGCCTGTAAAAATAGCAACAAGATCACATGGCGGTTTTAATCTCCTATACGTTTTGATTATGCACCGTTACAAGACATTTCGAAAAGTTAGCAAAATGCGATGTGAAATAGAATGCTTCTACAAATGCGTGACAACGTTAGGAGAGAAACTTTCATGTCAGCGACAATCGATCATCTTGTCGGTTAATGAGTTTAATAACAAATGAGAAAAAACAAGATATACCATTTGTTAAATTACTAACTATTCATAATGGTAATGTTGACGATTTAAAGGGCGATGCAAAACTGTTTCATCAGGAGATGTATATACTGGCTAGTAGGAGGCTCAAGGGATTTAAACAGAATTTTAGCCAATGCGTTAAACATTTTCACAATATTAATTGTGAATTTTCCATTTCACTGCATTTTCTAATGTTTACCCAGCTTATTTGTCGTGGTATGGAGTTGCTTGGTTCACATCGTATGTTTGAAAATAATGTCCATTAATTTTAATCATTTGAACAAATGAGACTAAACTCTCATATAATTATTCAACAATATACCCGAGCATCCATGATCATCTTGATGGTAGCGGTGAGTACTTAGCAATTTTGGTATGTGCAAACGATATCCTCCGCTTTTACAAAGGACAAAATTTAATATGGGATAAATTTAATATTGGAAATGGCAAAGATGCGTTGATGCTTGTCCTAACAAGTCGCGCCCATCAAATTATTAACATTTACAAAGCTAATAAAACATAAGCGTTTTATTATTCGCACCACTCAACTGAAATTCTTTGTCAATATTTAGGGTCGGGTCACGCCCGTCCTCTATGCAAACGCACTCACAAAGAAGATCGAATACAAATTAATCCAACATACCATCCGAGGACCTCAAAATTTTACATTTAACTGTGAACAATTTGAAAGAAATATGCCTAGGACTTCGATAATTTAGTTTCGTCTCATTTATGGATCAAGACTCTTAGCTAGGATGACATGGCTTGGTACCAGCAAATTTTATTTTGTTGATTTACGCTTTACTCTATGCCAACGGGAAGTAACCACAAAGATACAGATACAGAGTATTGACGATAACTGCCGTTTATTTGTTAAACCTGTAGTATGTGTTTCATACCTCCAGGTGTTTCCCCTTCTAGGCCTGAGTATACGTATATAATGTACGCTTCGAATGTGAGCGAAAAATTCAGAGCATGTAATATAGGCATGGAAATTAAACGTGTATTATCTTTGAAAACAGGGGGTCAATATTCTGATTTTTTAGAGAATCAAATTGATTTTTAATAGGAAAATCGGTATAAAATTGAGTTTAGAACACTTGAATGGGAACAATAAAGTGATACAACCTTCTCAGTGATCAAAAGGAATAGAAAACAAACTTTTCTAGCGAAAACGTATGGGCGGAATACATTGAAACAAATTACAAAAAGCAATCATTCGGGGTGTGGGGCTTGGCAGATAGGGAAGGGCCCTCCTCTGGTTTGATTTGTTGATTCGTTGCTTTGAGTTGAAATTGAATAGTTCGCTTTTCCTGGTTCAATTGTGAAAGCCATGTTGGCTCTTTTCATTTAATTCGGACCAGTGAAGATGCGGACCCGCCTTAACAGTACCCGTTCTACGGTCTTCCAATATTTTCTGCTTTTTTCTATCTTGACTATGTGTCACTGGCTATTCCCCAATGGGAGACTATGCTAGCGGTCATGCATTCTATGTAAATACACGATATTCGGAAGCAAACATCACACGTTTTAACTTCATTATGTTGAGTGGCTCTTAAACATGGAGGAATTCCACATCTAAATGGTAATTTTTCCTGTTTTATATTAACTTCATTGGTAAAGAAATAATAATCGCAAATTTTTCTGTCTAAAACATTCTCCAGATACATGTATGAAATCTTCTTTCACATAAACATTAACCTGTAAACACTGACATCATCAATACATGTGCCGTCTTCTAAAACAAGAGGTTCTCTACATTACCCTCATGTCTCGGTTTTTCCAACCTCCCTGTTGTCGGTGGACTTGCAACGCAGAAACTGAAGTCGCTTGCTCGTACAAACCCAGGCTTACATACACACTTGAAACTGCCTATTGTATTGACACAAAATGCGTTGCGACCACAGATAGTCTCTGGCGATTTTGTTTCACATTCATTTACATCTGAAATATAACCATAATGATGTAGAAATCATTTAAGATCGGCAATGGTAGGAAATCATGGTCGCCGTAAGAATAATATCAATTTGGTTCAGTATTTCTGACCTTGTTAGGACTATTTGGTGTTTACTTTTGTTGAAACGTATCATCATGTGACACCGATTGCATTATGAATTTTCGTAGGGCATTAATGACTTGTGTTATCTGAAATACAAGTTAATGACTAATGAGCCGTTTTAGGTCATATTTGATTCAAGCGAGATGCAAAGCTGTTATTTTGATTGTCCATTTTTCGATAACATTTACAGCTTATCTCGATTCATTATTGGCAGCTTTGCGCTAAAGAATCAATACAAAATTTACCCTGAAAATTAAAATAAGCCAGACATTTGTCAGTGTTTAGGGTATATTTGCTGTTCCAAATGGATACACACATGAACATGGCTAATTACACTTCACGTATTAAATTTGAATCACACAAGGAAATTACATATGATTATAAAAAACCGTTTAGAACGATATTTATACAAAAATTGTCAATATACACACTGCCAGCATTATTAATGCAACCCAGTGTCTCCCGCTGTTAAAAGCATGAGAGGAAATAGATACCAATTCTAATTATAGAACTGTTGTTCGTCTGTTGGTTCATGTTTCCTCATTTTGCGAAAAATGTGATAACCTTGAAACCCAAATAGCAGTGAAGTTGTTGAACTATATGTATAACGACGAAAGCTCTGCATACCTTTGCACAGTGGTGGAGAAGGAAACCAATGTCCATCATCGCAATATGAAGGGTTCCGATCTATTTGGTAACCAGTCCTGCAGCTTAGGGCAACGTGTCCACCATGTAATACATTCAAACGAATTGCACGACCATTGTATTGTGAACCTTTTGGGTGTGTTACCGTGAACGAGCGTGCTTCATAAGAGCATGGTTTCTTTTGGCGTTGGCTTGGTGGAAAATCGGTGTTTGTGGCAGACGTTTGAGTCATTGTCAAGCTTTCAGAGGTTGACAAATCTGATAGATGCGCGTGTGACTCGGTGATGAGCTTTTCTGTAACTACTGAACTAGTAGATTTTGCGGGAGTAAATTGATCGTCTTCGGTTTTCATATCACTTTGAGCAGATGCTGAGGCATCTTTGAGATATCTTGTCGAAGTGCTTGACTCAACTATGAATGTCGACAAAGTTTGGTAAAAGTCAGAAGGCTGAGCATCTGTTTGACCTTGGTTTGGCTTCGTAGTCGACTTCTCTGTTACGGCAGGGCTAGACGGTTGTGCGGGAGTTGATCGGCTATCTCCGGTTGTCATATCACTTTGAGCTGACGTTAAGGCATCTGTGAGACTCGTTGTCGAAGTTCTTGGATCATCAGTATATATTGACGAAGTTTGGTGATAGTCAGAAAGGGGGATATCTGACAGATGCACGTTTGACTCGGTGGTAAACTTCTCTATTACTGGAGAGCTTGTCGGTTGTGCGGGAGTAGATCGGTCGTCTCCGGTTGTCACATCACTTTGAGCTGATGTAGAGGCATCTTGGTGACTTATTGTCGAAGTTCTTGGCTCAGTTTTAACTGTCGACGAAGTTTGATGAATATGAAAAGAAGAGTATTTTCAGTAAATGTAAAGGAAATATCGTTCATAAATGTTTGGTATGCTCTTGAAGGGACCTAGGTCCGGTGTTTTTTCGACAAAAATGACCAATATATTCAAATGCTTTGCACCAATAGGTAATTGCAATATATCAAGAGTTTCTCAATGAAACTTACGTGATTTTGAATCAGGTTTTGCACATGATAATATAATCATTAAAAGGTACGTTTGGTTATCAGCCCATTTTCTTTATTTTAAATAATTGAAACTTTTTTCTTTTGGGTCATCTTGGCACTATATAGAATGCGTACAGACAAGTATATACAAAACATATATATATATATATATATATATATATATATATATATATATATATATATATATATATATATATATTCTGGCTCTCAGTCAGAAGATTGCAGCTAGAAGATTGCAACAGATAGTGTTACAAAGTACTTGCAGTAATTTGATTTATTATACATGATAAATATACACCAAACTAACTGCATAGTACCCCATACTTTGATGTTTGTGACACCTGAATTGTAGTTAGGACCAGGATTTGTTTTAAACAATTGCATTACTAATTCTCCACAATGTTTTGTCAGACATGCCATAATGTCTTTCACAATTAAACAGAATAAGTGGTACCCAGTAAAAATATTGTTTGATTCATACACTGTGAAAGCTCTCTCTCTTCTCTTTGGTATGAACTAACTCAAAACTGTGCGAATGCATGGTCTTGCATCTTGTATGATATCGTGGAAATTTAGTAAATCCTGGGGGATAGTTTAAAAAACAAACATGTAAATTAAGTCAACTGTATGTATTACATCCGTCCGTATTGCACGTTAAACGAGTCACGGTTATTGCTTTATATCGTATTTTTACAAATATTTAGGGGTTATTACAAGATGTTCGGGCGATACCGCGTCGTCAAGCGATATGTCCGTATTTTGACGAGTTGCGCAGCAACGGGTCAAAATACGGACACATCACGAGGGAGGGTTTATGGCACACTTTGAAAGCAAACAATTTAAACATTAAGATGTCGACACAAATTTTCCAAATTTGAAGAAGATTTATTTTTAGCTTAAAATGCCACTGGAAGTAAACCAAAGGCTGGAGTGTGTAAAATGAGTGTGTTTTCGTGTTTTGAAACAAATTTCATCCCTTCGTAAAAGTTAATAGGCCCGCTAAAACCGGGTCAAAATACTCGCGCCGCGCGCGCAAGCCTTCGATTTTAAATTTGATTGAGTATGAACAGCTGAGAATATAGAGTTAAAGAAAGCAGTTTTGCGACATCTGTGAATGCACAGTGGATTAATAGCCTTATCAGTCAGTTTATGTCCAAGAAGTATACATGTCCTCGGACGTCAAATATGCCAGACTTTACCATTTTTGAAAGGAATTTTTGAGCGGATTAGGAAAACACGTGAAGTGAGTAAACTGTAAGCTCTAGCGCCATAACTCGTTCGTGATTTTGTTGATGTACGAATAAAGCATTTCAAAAGTATTTTCATCGTCTGCTCGTATATTTTCGTTACTGGCTTGCCTAAATAGAACTAAACGTCTTTTAACAACTTAAACGAAAGTTTGACTTTCCCTATAGTATCTTGCATTGTATCCGAAATCCGCATCGGACACGATCAAGCCCTGTGAATCTCACTGAAATGTACAAATCGGAAATATAAATATGTGCACCTTGTCTGTCGCGAGCATTTTCAGTGCGGTTGGATTTTTGTGGCTCATTTATGGCTGTAAACGATAATTCACAACCTAGATACTAAAACTCGTCAACACGAAACTTGTCGTATAGCGGTTCTATCACTGATACACTGCCAACCGTGACCTGCCGTAATCTTCAGCAGCATAGACGGCATGAAAACACTGCTATGGGACCAGCCGTGAACGATCATGACAGGTGTCGGCAAAACATACAAATTTTCAATGCGTTCGTAAATGTTTTTGGTACAACTGTACTTGTACCTAAGTGCGATGCCCGTGAAGTGACTGCAACAACAAAATTTTGACCATAATCACGATGACATTTCGGAGTGTAACAAGTCTTATTCGCCAAGCTCTTTTACATCTATACACAAACAAATATAGACAGACTGGAAACGCGGCATGCCGTTTGTTCCATGGTCGTCTAGGTAGACTATTGGCTTTTCATATTAAAATGAGCTTCAAAGGTGTTAAACTTTTGGGGGCTTTGTTTGTGGTTGATAATTGCACGAGATTATGCGAAAAATACGACGAGATGGCATCGTACTGCCGATCGCGTAGCAACCATAGTTACTTTATGAGCTCTCAGGCCAGAAACACTGCTTCACGCCAATCAAAACAAATCACGCAAGCAGTTTCATAAACATGGCCTTCCTTGACGCACGTGTAAAAGACGGTATGACTGACCGTAAATCATTAAGTAAAACCAGACAGTATCGATAAAGGACTTTCAAATTTGGTTCAAACACAGTCATTATATATTCATAAAAATATGAGAGGAATTTTTAAAACGGTAAAACTCACTTTCCTGAAGCTCAAAACACTCCCGTTTTCGCCAGCACGTCAATTCCGCTCAGCACCACACGACAACAACAACACACACTTTGCCGAACATATTTTCGCTTAACAATTGGCGAAAATCCGAAAATTACCGAAGAATGCATAGTCGGCACTCTTCGGAAAAAAGAGGCGAGAGCAGCCTGAGGCAAGGCGAACATGGATGGGTTACGTAACCGCTTAACGCCTTAAACAATACCCGTTGCGACTCTGTCTATGTTTGTCTGTGATGTATATGAACATACCAGCGAAGGTCACGGTTACGCGTAGCTTTAAGTAGTTCGGTTATAGTGGAAATCTAATTCGTATTTTAACTAGTTAAAACACGGGTTCATATCAGTACCGTCTAAACAATATGAGAATAGCGATACAGGAATAGCATGTATGATAATAGTGAATATTTTGTAATATTACAGACGGTGGCTGTCCTGAAAACGTGCCATATATCGATAGTGAACAACGTTATTCTAATTGACCGAGGAAAGTATCTAAAGTTGTAACACACCCGATATAGCATCATTATATCCCTTTGATGGATTGCCAGTCATACGTCCATCTCATAGAATTCCCACCTGATAATATCTTTTCTGAATTGTATCCATCCCCTTGATCTTTACAGCTTCAAGGTGACTGCGCATTGAAACAAACTTCTACTTACCATTCGGTTTCTCGCATATGAATTTATGTTGCTCATTACATGCAATGTTAAACCAACCAAGCGAATGGGTTTCATTCATGCGTGTTACAACGCAAATCTTCGAGATCGTCCACGTGACTGGCTGACCCTTGCCCCAGAATCGTGGGCTTGGGCCTAAAGCCGTTGTGTCAACCCACTGCCATTCCCATTGATTCCACTGCAATAGACAAAACCAGATGTGAACTGAATGTGCTCACGTGTTTTACAACAGGTTCATTAATAGCAGTATGCTTCACAGAATGTTGGATATCCAGTAAACAGACTAGAAAATTTTAGCATTTACTCAACAGAGCAACTTGACTTGCTAATGTGACCCCTGAATAGAAGGAATAACGTGTTATATGCAAATGACTTGTACAGATTTTGAGATTGACAAAATTACATACCTAGTTATCAAGCATTGAAATTGACTGCTGATGACTCGACATATATTGACATTTATCAGACAATACTGGGCGCATGAAATAATACAGTATTACATGAATTACTGCATACTTTTTGACAGTTATGAAGTTGTGTAAAACAATTGTACCTTTGACCTGTTTCATTTTGAAGTGACAAAACAACGAGCAAGGAGATTTTATGCAACATTTGCAGACCTCAGGATAATCACTAACCAAAACACAAGAACAAAGACAGACATTTTATATTCTGAAAAACAGTTCAATTGAGCACACGACGCGGAGTGGAAGACAGACCACTGATACGACTAGACGTGTATGCGGTCTACTGCCAGAATAACTATCTCTGACGAGGATTTTTAGTATTATGTTTTTCAATATTCCTGTCAATTAACCCAATTCATACCAATACAATCGACACCCGTTTGAGGCGTGTTACAAGAACAATCAGATATCTGTTATATCATTATATGTAGCAGGTTTCATCAACTTTCGGACAGTACTCTCAGAGTTAAATCACTAATTACAAAACTTTATTTAACATGTAAATGAGCTAATTATTAACTTGACACGCCCAATGCTTCTCAGTACAATTAGATATCTACCAAATCAACATCTGTAGCACTTTTCCTCAAATTTAATGCTGTAATTTTGGAGTATTATCACTAATTTCAAAGTTCAATAAATATGCAAATGAACCCTTAATTAACTTGAAACTGCAATGTTTCATAGCACAATTAGATATTTATCAGATCAATATCTGTAGCAGGTTTCACTGAATTTGGTGCTGTAATTTCAGAGTTATATACCTAATTACAAAGATCATCAAATATGCAAATGAATCCTTAATTAACTTCACACTACTAAGTGCTTTACACCACAGTAAGATATCTGTCAGATCAGTATCTGCAGCAGATTTCATCAAATTTGATGCAGTTATATGATTAATTACAAAACTTCATAAAATATGCAAATGAGCTATTTATAAACATGACACTGCCCAATGCTTCTCAGTACAATTAGATATGTATCAGATCAATATTTGTTGCGTGTATCATCAAATTTGGTGCAGGCATTTCAGAGGTAGGTCACTAAATACAAAAGTTCATTAAATATGCAAATTAGCAGATAATTGACATGACACTCACAGTACAATCATAATGTTCTGAGATTGTAATCTGTGAAAAGTTTCATGAAATTCTGTGTAGTATTTCCTGATATATGTCGACACTGTCATTACCGTCTCCATAGGGAAACCATTGTACGGAAAAAATGATATTGAATGACTTCATTAATATGCAAGCCACACTAACAATATCTTATCAGTTCTTGCAAGTAGTATATGGTACCTGTCTACCAAATCTGACTTGAATCTGTTCAGGCGTTTTTGAGTTATCGTGTAAACAGACAGACAGACAGCAACACACACTCACACACACACACACACACACACGCAAACATCCAAACGCAGAGACAAACAGACATCGCTATAACATTAGCCCACGTGTGACCACGTGAGCTAATAATGGTACAATTATGCTACAGCGAAGGAAAATAGCTGCAGTACTAGCCGAGCATTGGTCATGTAAAATACATGGACGAAAATGCTCTTGCTTTGTTTTTTTTCAAAATGTCACCAAATATATCATCATGCTCGAGACAGAAAAAGTCGGCTGTTTTATAGACTGAACAATGTCTCACACTGACTTTATATCATATATCAACATTACCTAATTTGATGCTTAACCAGTATTATTACCTTATTGCAAATTCGCACAATTTACTTTAGCATTTGCCATACACAATTAAGTCGGCTAGAATATATCACACATCAATCCTTATAACTGGCCGATAATAATCATTGCTTCAAACGAGACACCGTTGATCAAAAATCTCATATGCAATGGTCGAAGTGGTATACACTGATCAATTAATGTGTCTTTGACGTCGGAACATGTTGTAATATCCTAGCGTTCTACTCACATTGTAACAGTAGTGTTGTTATCTCAGACATTAAGTTGTAGATTTTACATGAACGCACTGCGTGAGGTACGGTCTATTTAAATTTATTTGAACCTTATGAAAAATGTTGCTAAATTTATATTAAAATAAGCGCCGACTTTAGTAATTGCCATTAAATACCTTATGAGCTTTCCTTATTTGGAATGGGGGTTTTACAGTTAAATGTTCAAATATCTCCGTCATTGTCAAATGTTAGTTGCTCATTATTTTCCGTGTTTGATTATCCCTTGGATTATCCCAGTGTGACTTTGAGGCATTGTTTTAATGCAAGAACATTACATTAAATGAGAAGGTAGGATTTAAATATTCTTGATATAAGCTATTAATTGTATCTGCCCGTACTTTCTTGACCGTTATATTGGAGTCAAGGAGTATTCGCACAACGATTGGCTGATATAATAACTTGATGTTCTTCACGACGACTAGACTTTTATTAAAAGACATCTTAAAAGGGAAATAATGTGTTATTATATATCGGCGGACGATAAATCAATGTACATTTTTTAAGTTATTTACATTATATGTTCATCGTAAATTTTGTGATTTTTTATGTTAAACTAGGAGGGTCCATCTCTAGAAATAGCAAATGAAAGTTAAGAGTCTCTTTACCTCGAACTTCAATCCTATGTACCAATTACCTGTCCTTTCCGTCTTCATGATATTTTGTAATCTCTCCATGCTATTAATAGTGTCTAAGATTGCCAAGTGCGACGAATTGTCTTCACAGTGTTCTTTTGCATTTGACCAGGTTTCTCTCACGTCGCTGAAGAAATAGCACACATCATCTGTATTCGCCAATAACCAGTCGTCTGGACAACCTTCAGCAGATGAATTTTGAAACAAAGTGACCACAATGTCGGCAAACTCTATATCACAGTTCCCGTGTAAGATACAACTATATTATGATTAATCGTTACCCCTGATTGTATGATTATCTTGCCCATGCACTGAACTTGTATCAAATATTGCCAATTGAAATGTCAGAAGCCTTAAGACAATCAATATCCAGAAGTAAGCGTATGGGGGTGCCCAATCTCACGTCCCTGATATACTGGTAGTATGACAACACCAGTGTCTGACCGATTTGTTCACATATTTTGTATTATTGCGCGACGAATATTCATTGGATATTTGCTTTTCCCGCCCCCAGGTCGCGTATTATGTGACGTATAGGTAGTCGCATACTGTTTGGAACCCGGAACAATGGCACAGGCAGACGACATACTTCAAAGTGGATACGTCTCTGCACTCTCCGCTCGTGCACTCGATGACAAAGATATTGGACGATAGACCAACGCACAATGTAATATGTTATTTTGACAAATTCATCGTCAAATTATTAATAAACGCTGTTGTGCAAGTGAGAAAAATTTTACAAACATGTTTTGCATAGCATTTGATGTGAGTGGGTGTAGACTATATTCTTTGAAGGGGAATGATATGGATTAAAGAAAGTCATACTGAAAATGGTGTTTTCCATGACATAATACAAACTACCATTTTCTGAAGTATTGACGGGGAGTGAGAAAAATAATCCCATACACGATGGCTGGGATTGAGTGCAAATTGAAAAAGCAAATGAGGCTGTTTTACCTTGTCTACTGCTATTGAAATTGTACCGGGTAAACTATAGAGATGCTTGGATAAGAAACGCCGAAACAGACATTTAAATGAAAATGTATCAAGTAGCCCAATAGTTGAGCTCGCACAGTGACGTTCTACCAAGCTGTTGCTCCACGTACATGCAAACGACCATAATGGACAACGTTGGTTTCTCCCCTTTCTCCCACCGTCAATGCAAAGTATCCTTATACTGTGCCTTCTTCAGAAAATAATACGAATTCGATCTGAGACATACTCGATTAAGCAAATAGTACACAGAATAGATTTTTCAAACGGATGATCAGTAATATCTATTAGGCTGTTTTCGAATACCCTTCAAGAGTCTTGTGTTGTGGGCAACGCAATAACTTTCAATTGATCCTTAATAGTCGCGCCAGCGGCTTACTGACTACACATGCGCAGGTTCAAAATATACTGTGCGAGCAAGAGGAAGTGTATCCGACTTTAATTCATGGGCGCCGCCATGTCTTTTTTTAGTGCTCGTAAATAAATCAATACGAAACGTGCAAAGTATTAATAATATTTTATAACATGCCATTGATAAAGTATATATCTTTTATTAGCCAGTAAGTATTATTATTCAACTTGTCACTGATACGAAACATCGTTACTATCACGCCTAAAAATTGGAAAAATGAGACAAAACTGCCGTGCCTATCAACGAGGACATGAGCAAAGAATGCTTGGATTGAATTAAGAAAAGCGCTTTCTGTGTCAATAACTAGATGCAAAATTTGTCAGTTTGAGGACGAAACGCTAGTTTTCAGCTTGCAGTGGGAAGTTGGGTAATGCCGTTACTATAATTGTAACGATGATGATGGTACAATACGTCTCTTGTTAAACACAATAGGCTGTTATCATGGTAAAAATTGCCAATTTTTGTTCCAACATTTTTAAACGTTAAACAGAAAAACTATACCTGCAGAGTCTGACATCGTGAACGTTTGTGAACTGTTGTCATAGGAGGGTAAACTCGGCACTTAGCAGTCGAACAACCGTACATAGCAGGTAACATTTAATTCCATTTTATCCTTTACTGTTACTAATCATCAATCAATACAAATAAAATTTATAATCTTAACCCCTGACGCGACACTTATGGCTGATCCCTGTGTGATATTATCTGGACTCTGCCTTGCTATGTTTCTGTAACGTGAAGTTTCTTATCAACACATACCTTAAATTTACGGCCAACGCAAGTAAACAGCCAAACCAAGTGTATTTTTTCACACAATAAAAGAATTGTATTGTGGTATTGACAAGCAAAGAGAATAAGTTTAATCTCAATACTACTAATAGCAGTGAGCAACATTTTTTTCTTGCCGGTTAGAATACAACATATTTTGATATACATATCCTTTCATATCAGCATTATCCATCACATCAGTGGTGATGGTCTTACCCGAGGGGGATCTGAAAGAAGCCCGGTAGACGGTTTATATGAGATCTAACTGTTGAACTGAATCATTCCTATGAGAAGTCCCTGGCCACAGTATAAATTCACAAGCATGGTTTAATTGTCCTAAAATATTAGAGAAGGCCCTGACTGAAATATGTTCTTTCATAAATATACGTGTACTGTCCTTGATCATTTCGAGTGTGTCTTGGTCTTGTGAACCTGTAAACCTACAACTGGCTAATAACTTGACATGTCGATGTACATTATCCGAATAGGACGTGCTTGATTTGTTTCCCAAGCTGTGTGTTTGAGTTCTGACAAATTTTGTTGCTGGAAGCATAATGCAGATTACAACACCGTTTACAGTGGTGTAAAAAGTCAAAGAAAAAATTAACGACTGCAGAAATGTTTAATCTATTTACCAGATCTACTCCTGATGAATGATAAGTTCTAATAGCCTGGCTGGTACATTCTTATAGCTTAATGGCAAGGAGGATATATGGTTTTCACAAGAGGCACCTTATTCTTTTGTCACATTTCAAGTGTGTTGATGTTGATTGCAAACCTTTTATCTCGTTATCCAGGCGCGCAAAATGCCTATCAAAATTGAGGCTCTCTAACAACTTATAAATATGCACGTTTTGTGATTAGTTTGTCAATTGATAAGAACGATCACTGTCATACATAAGTTGCTCTATTACCGTACTGCTACCTACTGCAACCTAAGCAAAACAATAGATACTATGGCATAGCAGATATTAACTGAAAATTGTTATGTAGGTCATTTTCCCCCACACTCATCATGACCTGAGTTCAATTAGTCTAGAACATTCTCAAGGTCACTGCCCTTAATGACCTCACAACCTTGAATTCAATTAGTCATGTTTGGAATGTTCTAGAAATTTAATTAGTTGTGTAAGAGAAATAATTTTAGAACAGTAATTAGCATGTCGATAAAAGTTCTAGATTGTTCTTATATGCATTTATGTAAGCACAGGGGTATAAAAGGGACGTGCACAGCTTCCAGTCAGACTTTTGGGATCGTGTCTCTTGTGTGTTACTAAACTCCAGCAGTAGTCATTCTCAAGACTTTTCAAGACCTTCACTGCAAACGCTGGATTCATACTGTGGACTTTGTGCAACTTCAAGCCTGCAAGCCAAATGACTGTTCATTCATCCGACTGACTGTTACAACTCTGAGACTGGAGCTTTGCCATCCCAGCTGAGATAAGTAGTCTGTACACTTTAAAGCTTGTATTCTATCCCTAACTTAGCAATTAGTTTTATTTTCGTGATAAATTTTGTTTAAACGGAAACTGCTGAGTTCACCCTTTTGTTCGTTTTCTCTTCACGTAACAAAATGCTCACGTGTTTCAGTATATATTGCAGTTGTTCGTGAATTTAAACTTTTTCAACATGCTTGCAACGTCATTGAAAGTGTTATAATCAGCATAATGAATAACATTCACTACAGATTAATTCCTTAATTCATTAAGTAATATATTAATATGTAATTAGCTGAAATAAAAATACTTTTTCACTTCTGTTGTATTACCACCACTTTATATAGCAAGTGTAATATTCTTTAGTCAAATCATCAAGCTATATATGCCAAATTGTGAAAGCTTATTAGACATACAAATTATATATTAGCTGACATGAAAATTCAAAACACCTTTCATCACTTGTTATACAACATAATTGTCTCGTCAATGTACGAAGCATGTTTCATACATTTTAAGGGCCCTTCAAGTCCTATATCCCTAATTTGGAATTTTTTTAAATATGCAAATTAGTTAGTTGCTGATGTAAAAATGCTTTACAACTTTCATTAATATTATAGAAATAACGGCAAGCCTCGCCCGCTGATTTTTGGCTTTCTTCTCGGCCTTGCCCATAAATAAACGTTAATGGTCAGGGCGGAGTCTGTTATTTCCATTATATTATCAACGAACCCTAAAACCGTCAAAATTTACGAAAATTTCCCACGCGAACGACAACGGGGCCCCAGAACTTGTCAGTGAGTAGTGCGCGCGCTGTAAAATTTTGCAAATCCGGAGATGTTTTCAAAAAAGTGTCTAAACTTGGCCCTCAGGTATTCCATTTTATTTTGTATTTGATTATGATCTGTGTAAAAATTACAATTTACGTTTTACTAGAAAAGTTATGATGTTTACGATATTATTCATATTCACATGCACAGAAACAAACCATTATTTCGTATTTGTGGTCGGTCAAATGGTTCAGCTCGACCAATTAAAATGAGATGGACAGGGCATAGTAATATAATTCATAATATTTCTTCAATGTACATAGCAAGTTTCGTCAACTTTGGCGAAGTCAATCAAGAGATTCCCTAATCAGGAAAGTCGATTAAAATGCAAATCAGGAATTGGTTGAAGTAAAAATGCTTTATGACTTTCAATAATGTTATATCATAGTATCTTCCATGGACATAGTTATTTCGTCAACTTTGGTCGAGTCGATCAAGATATATAACCCTAATTTGGAAAGTTCAGTAAATATGCAAAATAATCGCAATCATACCAATCCATAATCCAATCACACTAGGTCATAATTTGTAAGACAATAGTTGTAAACATAGACACAAAACAGCACAGAACAGACAGTAAATAGACGGTACACAAACAAAGTCAAATTAATGAAAGAAAGATATATGGACCTCTGGCCAAAAGACCAAGAATTGATGTCAGGTGTTTCGAAAATTGTAAGCGCATCCTGCCCCACATGTGGCACCCGCCATGTATCAATCTGTAAGTAAGATAGGTAGTGGTCACTAACTAAGGCTCCATGTCACCGATGCCATCAGTGATCATTTGTCGAACAGAGATATTGTATTTATCTACCAGCTTGCGATACCTGCCAAAAAAGCGTTTGAATGTAGAGACAAGTCTTGCCCTGGTGTAACCTTGATTTAACAGTTTGTTAGAGAGATGGCCATGTCTCTCTACAAAATCACCATATGAACTGCATGCTCTTCCATATCGTATAAGCTCGGAAATGTAGACCCCATAAGCAGGTGAGAGTGGAATATTACTGATGAGGTGTAGAAAATTGATTATACTAAAGTTGAAATCATCTCTCTTGTCATATAGCCTAGTAGAAAGGTGACCATTAGAGTCAAATTCAGGTAAAATGTCCAGATATGAAGCAGAAGGGGCCGTTTCTGTAGTTTCTTTAATCTCCAATTCTGGAGGATAAATCATGGCGAGATATTTACTGAATTCAGAGTTATTCAATGAAATAACATCGTCCATGTATCTAAATGTAAGGTTCAAAGTTCGAGCTACGGAGACCTTTTTCTGCTTGATAGGGTTCTGGATAACTTCTGCCTCGTATGAGAACAGAAATAAGTCGGCAAGTAAGGGAGCACAGTTAGTGTCCATCGGAATTCCTATACACTGTTGGAAAATGAGTCCTCAAAATTCAACAAATATGTTGTCAATGAGGAAATCAAGCATACTGATAATGTCTTTCTCGGTATAAAACACTTTAGCGTTAGTAATATTTTTAACACAATATGTAGAATTATACACTAATACCACATATTTGTAACGGCGTGAACCGTTTTTGTAGAGAAATGCTTGGTTGATGATGTTTTTCAAGCGTTCTTTCAATTTATCATGTGGTATTGTGGTATACAATGTGGAAAAATCGAAAGTTTTAATAGATGTTATTTTTGAAACAGATCTTGATTTCAAATTTTCCAAGAGTTCCTTCGAATTTTTTAATATCCATCTTTGATTTATACCACTTCGAGAAAAGACAACATCACGTTATGCTAGAAGTCCCTGTTTAACTGTACAAAGAACAGAAGTCAGTATTTTCGATAACTCTGTTGTTGAACATTTTGAAGATCCTGCGATAAACCTAGCTTTGTAAGGTGTTTTGTGGAGCTTTGGTATCCAGTATAACCTAGGCAACCTATTATGGTCATCCTTTGTTGTAATATTAAAATTATCCATGAATGACTTATGATTTGCCAAAATTTCAGATTTGTTGAACATTGATTGTCTGTAAGTGGAGTTGGTTGAGGTCTTAGTTACACCAAGTTCGTCTAAGACATTCAAAATAATACTTCTTTCAGACAAATACAATGTTATTGGCAGCTTTATCAGCAGGGACGACAACATATTTGTCATGGATATCATTCAAACACCTTACAGCATCAGGATCTTTAAATACAGAATAGAGTCGTCTGCAAACATATGATTTTAGTCGACCGATACGGCCACGAACTATTTTCCTCACAGATTTGACCCATTGTGACAGTGTGTCTAGCTCTACATCCTCCCTTTTAGCCCATTTCCTGGCATATTCTTCAACAGAGTCCATAATGATCTTAAAATTATGGTTCCAGTTGATCCTGCGAGGTTCTCTGAACTTGGGTCCACAAGATAATATCTTACGAAGGTGGTGATGTTCAACCAAGTTCAGATCACCAGTGATGACATGGCCAACTGGAGTATATTTGAAGGGAGATGTAGAGCAGTCACAGGATGCTGGTGTTTGAAGGAATTCGTCAATTTTTAAGTGCCGCAATGACTTATTGTAATTGAATATTTTATTGGAGATTGTCTTGGTGTACCGATATGACAGAATAGGTACAGACTGGTTCTTAAAGTATACAGGAATAGTTGATGTAACCCTATTGTTGTTAAGTATATTGCTGATATTAATGGCATCAATCCCTTTGTTAGTAAATGGAAGATGTATGAAATGACGATGATCATCAGTCATAGGTTCAGCACGAACAGGCTTGTATAGTCTGTATAGTGCAATATCAGCAATAATACTGACAAGTCTGTACGGTTGCCAGTGTTGTTTGTTCGGATCTGTCGAAGACAATCCCAATGCATAGGCATGCAACCTTCTCAAGTCCTTGAGGGAAAGAGCAAATAATGAAGTACGAATGTGATCGAGACCTAAAGGCTTCTGTAATAAAAGAAGCATTTCATGAAATTTGTCATGGCAGTTGGAGGTAGATGTATTCAATTTAGGCCGATGGTAACGCCTATGACCATGACTACGTCTTCTACGGACAGAAGACTGAAAGAGGCCCATCACATTCACTTCTAAACAGCCAGGACTTGAGAGATTGCCTATATCTTTGATGTTGTCATTACATCCATAAGGCATTGCGGTACCTAACTGTCTAATCCTGTGGTATTCTCTCTGTCTAAGTGTGGGGCTGTTGGTTGGATGGTATATTTTTTCAAGAATACGGACACGCATAGACAAAATGGAGTGATCGTCTTGGTTAAAATGCTTATAAAGTTGCACGTCCAAAGATCGATTCACTCCACTGCGATGTCCGTTCATTCTAGATCGTAAGCTGTTTCCTGTTTCACCAACATAAATGAGCCCACACAAAGGACACTCAATTCCATAGATTACGTTTTTGGTAGTGCAATTCAGAGGTTCCAGACATTTGGTAGAATAGGTCTTACCTGTCAAACTACTACTGAACTGTTCTTTAGTGATGAGCATACTGCAAGTTTTGCAGTTTTAAATACCACACTTTGTAATGGAAACTGTATAATCACAAGCTCGAGATGACTTTAAACAGTCAGTCGGTAGCAATTTGCGTGGTTTAATTGTCTGGTAGCTTTCTCCATTTCTGTGATAAAAATTGCACTCTGATTGCACGTATTAGGTCTTGGTAACATCCCGAAGGATAATCCGAGGGACACACGGTTTTTGAGCTACTGTGTCCCGTGTAGCTGGTCGGAACCTTGCTAACCCGGGCGACGTCCCTGCCGGTATGAATATATCTATTGTACAGTCATTCATTATCATGTACAAGTACCAGGTGGATGATGCCCTCGGGGACAATATGTCCACCAGTAATGTTGAATCATAGTATCTTCAATAAACATGCAGAGTTTCGTCAATTTAGATTAAGTCAATTCAGATATATATATCCCTAATTAGGAAAGTTCATCAAATATGCAAATTATTAGTAATTAACTTAATGTCACACCTGAATGTCTTTCACGGCGGATAAATCCCTGAGTGATAAACATTTGTAGCAAATCTCATCCAATTCTGTGAAGTTGTTCTCATTGTATATCTCTTTTTTCTAAAATCATTAATTATGCAAATGAGCATGCAATATGCAAGCCTCACTCACCCATCAAAAGCTTATCTGTTCTTGCCATTTTCAAACAAAATATATATGTCAAATTTGATTGTGATCCAATGAGCAGTTCTTGAGTTGTCTCGCCAGCAGTTAGACACACAGAGACGCAGAAACACAGACAGACATACATTGCTGCGACATCGGTTTACGTGTGTGAACGCGTAAGCTTAAAACGAAAACAAAATATTAATGGATTTATCAAAATTTACTCTCTAAACGATTGGAACTAATTGTAAAGAATAGTATATTGTGGTAGAGCTGGTTTAATCTGCAAATTTATAATAATCTACTTTAATTTATTGCGATTAATTTGTTTGTATGGGTAATGTGTAACATTTCAACTTCCAGTCATCAAGCACAAGACACTTTTGAACAATATGAACAATTAAAAGATCCTATTCTCTCAAATTAGTTTACTCGTGATACTCTGTAGTAGAAGTGTCCTCCTCGTGCTCCATGTAGTGCCACCATGCAACGCGTCATGGACAAATACCGCATTTCCATGACAACTAGCCTTGCAAGCTCCAATGATTACATACCATATTGTTCAGTCGTGTTATGTCCGGTCAAGCACGTACTGTACCACCTACACACTGAACTAAATATTTATTAACCTGATAGAAGCATATCAGTACATTCAAGCTTGTATAATTTTTACACGAAGGCTAAATAAACAGTTTTAGTTTTAATCAAGAGCGTGAACTTATGATCATGCACGCTGCTGAAATGTGCTATAAAATTCACTCTTTAGGATACAATGAAATGCAACATTATGATATACAAAGTCACTGAATCGGAATTGTTTATAACAGATCTTCGGATCGAGAGATGGTTAATATTCAAAACTTGCGCGATTAATGAATTGAGTTGAAACAGAAGCCTCAATTCTCCTTAAATTCTCACACGGCTTGGTTCTCTTTAAGTCTAAAATTTATTGAATTTTAATCTTTTAAATGTAATACCTTTATAAAACAAATATTAGTTGAATTCGTAGTCATAATGTCACGTCTCTACCTTTGCTGTATATGGGTTGAGGTAGCGGTCTGGGATCGTAATGCTTTCAGTAACTGAAGCTGACACCAAAGTTGTCGGTTGTAAGCACAACTTCTAATCTTCATTACTAAACAGCACAGAGACGACAAAGTCTCTATATTGCTCAGCTCTCTCCCGTTCTAAACTCTATCCCGTTCTACGATCTCATCTACCTTTAGAAAGTGTACAACTTAAATCCTTTACCAAATCTACATATTAAAATAAATGAACGACTTAACTTACGACTTTAACTAAATACAGATATGTCGGAAAAAATTAAAAGACAGGAAATATTGTTAAAACAGGGTGAGGTCTTCTTTCAACGCGAAGCTTGAGTGAACGTCAACCTCCAGTCATTTCTAATGAGTTTAGCATCTATTACATCAGTCAACGTGAGACAATAACGGTTTCTTTAAAGTTGGGGATGTAAACCGATTAGTGAATCATAGGAAGCTACAATCATCAAGGGAATAAGCATAAAAAACTCAGTGTAGTCTTTGAGGTCACTATTAGGTTACCATCCGTCAAGTAGATTTACTGCAAGTTCATGTTAAACATCTGAAACGATTGGAAAGGGATAAGGAAGGGGGTACAGTAACATTTTCTACCTTTAAGTTAATTGATCCCAAACATGCATGAACGCATGAACACTAAACCAATTAGCCATAACCGTTTGTTGGACGGTAAGACGGTGTACTTTGTTACTGAAGGGTAAGAACTGAAATCGTGCTAATGGATGTTTCTGTCATCATATTTATGAATACCGCTGATAATTCAGCAATTGTGTAAATATGAATGTTGGTGATAGTGTGCACACGTAAATTGGTCAGAAAATCAGCATGCCAGTATTACTTTACACATGATTATTATAAGACATAAATGATAAAAAGAATTATCAATGTTCTTCACGTTTTATTCGTAGGAAGATAGACTTCCCAGTAGACTCTTTTCCTCTGAACTACACCTTTCAAACTGTATGGAAGCAGTAGAGGCTCCACTAAGGCTCGAAATATAAAGCCGACAAGGCTATTTGACATTGTCTACAGCTATTTACGAGTCAAATACGGAAATGTTTGGATAAGGAATAGCTTACAGTGACAGACTGGATTTACAATGTAACACATATGACTAAAGAGCAAATTCGCATCGTGGCCTTCTACCGAATTCAGCCTCCAGGCGTTTCACGGCAACCGACTGTGCAAAATGACAGTCCGTTCTACCTTCTTCAAAACATAAAGCGGGGATTCGAAATTCTGATTATTCAACCTTCAAAATATCAACTGGTATGCATAGAATAGTTTTTTTAATCAAAAAGCAAGCATAAGGCGCAATTTTTGAAGTATTTCTCTTGCTGTAATAGCGAAACGAATCAGATGTGTAACGTAATGGCGTCGCCATGACATTGATCGAAGTATCCGGACCCTGCCCTGATTCTATAACGTTAATTTCTTGTCAACACATAGTTTTAATTTTCGTTTGATGTCAATTAATGCAAAAGCAAGCGTTTTCTATTTTTGAAAACTCATAATGTAAAGTACATAATGTACGGATGATGTGTTGTTATTGGTCAACCAAAGAGAGTATTTTTACTCTCTTTACCACCAAAAGTAGCGATCATCTCTACAGACTGTGCTTCACGTCAGTGAATTTCAGCACAACAGACGAAACCGTAGACTAATGTAGCTTTGCTAATGTTACATTGTATATCGTATTTATACTGATTTATCATATCAGCATGACGTGAAATCGATATGTTACTGTAAACTAGCCCTATTTAAGACCATGTTATCAACCGATCTATTATTATGAAAGAGGTGATGTATTGGACACCCGCATTTAAACACATTTGACAGTTGTTCCTTAGATTCAACACCAAATTTGCGAACGTTGGCCAGATTTTGCTCGGAGTTGTTCATCATGGGCTAAAATTTACAGTTGTTAAAAGAACATATGAATCCTTACATCAATATTTAGAATAGAATCCTCAAACTTACCGTAGTGTTGCAATTTTGACGAGTGAACCAGCATAAACACGCAATATGAAATCCGGATGATATTCATCGTGGGTACGAGTCGGTTACTAAGTTCGAATACGTGCAGCGCGAAGGTCTCACGGTAAGTAAAATGGAAGGCGTGGCTTACACAACTACATGACAGTCTGTCTGCATTATTAATGATATGAGTAATCAACTTAATTAGTTATCTCGATAAACGAACGTAAAATGCCACTTCAATTCCAATTTAGTGGAAATCGCATACAAGCTTTTATCAAGCGTTGAATAGAGTTATAAAAGTGTTTGTGTCGACCTTGCTTGACTGGCAGATCTAGTAAGTGCCGTTTATCGCCACTCTCCTTCTTCCTTTATGAACAGTTGCTCAATTTGCTCGGAAGAATGCGATAGCGGAAGCATGATACATGTAGAATCTAACATGTGATCTGATGTACGGGTCATCATTGTTATGACTGCATTCAGACGGCCTGCAATCAATAATTTAATGAATAACCTATTCAATTAATTTCTCGATTTCATATGCTCTATGCCTCCTAAAATATTTTTTTCTGAGACAATAGATGGTTGCGTCAATTGTATCAAAAGACAAGTTTTGCCGAATGAGCCGGGGAAATTTAAGCAGGATGCGCAGATAGGATGCACACAAACTCATCTGCTGCAACTGTACTATCAGGCTGCGCTAAAGTGTGAAATTTTGTAGACTCGCTTCGGGTCCGCCTTTTGTTTTAGTTCGTGTTAGGTTTTATTTTGAATTTTCTTTACCTGCGATAATTTAAAGGTCAAGGCGGTCGAACGTATCATTTTTAAGGAAAAGTGCCAAACCTCCGTGCTAATTAGATCCAGTCGGGTGGCACTCGCCGAAGCTTGTCTTGATGAGCACGGGTCCCATTATATGCAACTAATTAGGGTGTGCTCTGACGACTTTAAAAGTAAACATAAATGCTAATAAATATAGAGAATACACGACGGTGTTGTAAAGATGTTCATAATAAGTGCGACGTTGAAATAAGTCAGATTTGACCTACTTGAACAAGACCAAAAGCAGGAGGGTAAATCTGTTGCTACTGTAATAAATTGCTAAAAAGTATAATGCATGTACATCGATATATGGAAGCAGCATGGGGCATTTTAAAGCTCAGACCACAGGTAAAATAGGCCCCTTTTTAATAAGTTTACAGTGACGCGTCAAAAATATCTGCCGCTATTAATTCTGGCAAAAGCATACTTGTATCAATGAACTCGTCCTCCGGAGATGAGGTCATGATTGGTTAATTGAATGTGAAAACAGCTTTTTTCGACCTTTGGCAACAAGCTTAACAGCCGGAAGCACTTGTCATGAAACAATATGCGCCATAAATTGGTGTTGAGATGATGAGAATAATATTACCGAATTAATGATAGCATTCCGCCAAGAATCTGGCATCTGGTTATAGTTATAGTAAAATTTTAGATTTCTACACGATGTGTTATGGCACAGACTTGCCAGTCGTGATGTACGTAACACATTCAACAAAAGGTGTACGATTGCGCTCCCCTTAATGAACAGAGTCACAACAGAACGGTACAAATACACCATTATCTTCTCTGTTAATATTTAACCACTTCTCCTCACAATATTGTCAACATTTTCCCAACGATTAAGGCACATACAACCATAGGCGGTCCAGACACTATTAATAAGCTTATTATTGAGTTTTTCTCAGTTTTCTCTATCAGTTCTTCTCCTTTTCTTCATGCCCAGACTGATCGGAGTGAATAAAATAAATGACAATGTAACCTGACCTAGCCTCCTGCTTATTTATTTTACACCCCATTACAAGGACGTTCATCTCTAATATACACATCTTGTAATTAATTAGTCAACACAACTAATTATGCTAATCCGTGGACTTACCAGGATTTTATGGATTGGTCAACATCGCGAAAGATAGGAAAGATTACTCCGATGGATCAGAGCATGAAGACACAATCCCTCTATCCACAGAGGGACTGTGATGAAGAAAAGGAGAGGAAATGATAGAGAAAACAGTGAGGAAAAGCTCAATAATAACTTATTAATAGTGTCTGGGCCACCTGTGATAAAACTGTAAATACGGGGCCTCTTATCGTGCAACAATCCTTGGATATTGCTGATTTTAAGAAGGTGTGTTGTTTTCTCCCGACGCAAACAGTGTAAGAACAAAGCGCCTACCCATGGATGTTGTTGATTTTAAAACGATGTGTCATTTCCTCACAATGCAAACAATGCAAGAACAAAGCGACTTTCAATATCTCATTTTCCCTGATACATGCATGTGTTTACATTGCCCGCTAAAAGCATTAAAATGTGAATCAATATGTTGATTAATTTCAGGGTTTTCTTAGCTCCGCTGTCAGCACAGGCGGCCCAGGCACTATTAATAAGCTTATACATGACTTTCTCACTCTTTTCTCTATCATTTTCTCTCTTTTTCTTCATCACAGTCACTCTATGGATAGAGGGACTGTGTTTTCATGCTCTTACTGGTCGGAGTAGATAAAATAAATGGTTATATAACCTAACCTACCTTCTTGACACTTTATTTATTTTATACCCCATTACAAGGACGTTTATCTCTCATATACACATCTTGTAATTAATTAGTCAGCACAACTAATTATGCTAATCCGTGGACTAAGGGTTGGTCAAAATTGGGAAGATAGAGATGTGAGGAGTTTTAGTAACCTTTCCTATCTTTCGCGATGTGGACCAACCCATAAAATCTCTGATAAGTCCACGGATTTTCATTAGTTGTGTTGACTAATTAATTACAAGATGTGTGCCATGCTGAGAAAATGCCATGCTTAGACAATTTCCATCATGCTACAGCCAATGAAATTTTTAACTATTCATATTCAGTTTGTTACTCACCATTGTACTCATACTGTCTGTCTGTATCATTGAGAGAAGTCAAGAGTTGATTTGTATAACCTGGAGACTTGGTTCTAACTGTAAAACTATGGTATCGTCATGTGGAGGAAAGCACGCAAGCCTAAATCTGAGAGGTGTAACCATTCTAATGCATTTCAGCGGTCCAAATGTCACCGCAATTAGATTTGTAAATTCTTGAGATATTGTATAGACAAAACGCACATCCTCATGCCCTAACACAAAGACATCTTTCAAACATGAAAGTACGTCCATGTGTTGATAAATGGTTGAAAAAGACTCAGCTGCATAAGGGTTCATTGATTTATTATTGTTTTATATCTCTTATGGCAATTTCAAAATATCTAAAAGCAAAATAAAAAGAAAACGACCTGTTGTGTTAGTTTCAGTGTTCCAGCCGACATTTCATGATAAGTAGAAAAATCCATTGGTAGGCGCCTGAAAAACTAAAGCTTTTGCTTAAACTTTTGAACGGAAACTTATAAGCGTAGTTATTTCAGATCAAGAATGAAAATCAGGGACCATCATGCAAATTTGTAACCGAACAAAGAAATTATCCGACATTGTCGGTATTTGGAACTAAAAGCTGTCTCAACCTCGATGAGATAACCCTATGAGGAAATTTAAATTTTCGATTGTTATACAACATAGAAAGTGGAAACTTTACTTCTAGAGCTTCAAAATTAGCCCCCGCAAGCTGTAGATCAGAAATGTTTTGGAATAATTTAAGAGTCTAAATATATATCGCAAGGGTACATTCTTGCTCAAAGCATTTTTTTTCATATGACAATAAATGATGTAATATCATGTATACTGAATATTTTTGTGTATACTTTTTTGCCGAACTATTTTTTGTGCAATCGAGACGACCCAAACGTTCTTTTCCTTCTTCGGCATAATAATACAATCAAAAGGTGGTATTTTATTATTTGTTTAGATCTGTAGCTAACGCTGTGTTGCTGTGTTCAGAAGCACAGCAGAAGCTTCAGAATCACCTCTTATTGTGTACCTGTTATTTAGTATAAATTGTAAACTTTACAACAAATAAAATTACTATTTATTTACAAACAATATAAAACTAACATCTAACTAAACAAGCTAAGATGCGAACTGATGAGACTGGGGAATAATTACTCATTAAATCGTTAATTAGATTAAAATATTTGACAAGTACGGTAAAAAAACAATTCAACCGAAGGCAGAGCTTTAGAAAATTCAAACAATAGTAAATTCTTTCTGCTGTTGCACTAGAATAAGGCGTATCAGCAAGAAATCTGTCATTTTGTGAGCAGCAATTACTGGTGGAAGCTTAGGCCGGTGCACCGTTTCTACATCCATGTTAAACATCTGACACATGTTGAGAAGCCACAGCTGGTCTTCCATGGTTGCAAGAATCACTTGCCCAGCATATGTCGGT
This sequence comes from Ptychodera flava, assembly GCA_001465055.1. NCBI lineage: Eukaryota > Metazoa > Hemichordata > Enteropneusta > Ptychoderidae > Ptychodera > Ptychodera flava. Next base: position 5,001 of record LD347120.1, on the reverse strand, counting down.
TCCTGTATAAAATGGTAAATTGTAGAAAGGGATACGTTATCATTCACACATCCTGCCAATACGCCATTACTGATATTCCTATTAGATCATACATCTTATTATATAAACTCTACCACAGAATATACAAGGGCAATAAACTCGCATATTAAGATTTCGCGATATTAAAGGGACATATGCAATATTTCGGATCTGTTGCCTTACTCTCTTCTCAGTTTCAGTGCATTTTATTATGAAGTTAATATGTAAAACAAAGACATGTATAAATAACAGCGGACGGGAGGCTAAAATATTTGGCTAAGAATTTGTGTAGATTACTGACAATTTCAATTGACTTCAGTTCTCTTAATAAATGTTCTGAAAACCTCTTGCCTGCCCAATTATTAATATTTTCGCTTAGCTCTTAATTGCTCAGTGGTGACATACTATGTGGTTGTTTGTTCATTTTTCAATGTTGATCTATGAACTCAATTCACCTCCCAATTCTTCTTGAACTTACTGGTTCTTTGACAAGATCTCATTCAGATTTGTTCGAACTGTTACAATATTATATAAATTCTGCACTTTTGGTGCTATTTCAGGTTTAACTAACTCCAGAATTCTTGTGGCTAAGTAATGTGATATTTTGCTCATAGTTCCCAAGGAAAAGCAAATTACGGCGGCAAAATCAGCGTTATCCCTTGTGACTCTTTTGGTCAACTTTTGGTTAGAAACTTTTCGAAAGCTTCTTTTTTACCTTTTGTAAAAACTTACTTCCACTGGGTCGGTGTTTGTTTTTTGGGGGTTTTTTTATCTTTTATTTTTGTTTTTGTTTTTTTACACATGCAATTCAGAATGACTTTGAAGGATAATTACCATGGTGATCAATTTGCCAGAATAAAATCTTGCATTCATCTTGGATAAAATCGGCATATATCTTACTTTCGAGATTGAATCTGATATATTTAACAGGCTAGTGTCTGTAATAAGTTTTTATTGTCAGTTTGAAATATTACGTGACTCATAGTTCACACGTATTTCTGTGATGTGTATGTGGCGGGCAAGGGAGGAATGTTACCTCTACCCGTTTGACAGCTGAAATATGCGTGTAATACGCTTGTATTATGAAGTTTGCTCACCTGGCTTTCTGCTGTGTTTATTACACTCGGTTTAAGGATTGGTGATATATCTGTAAAAAAGGACAAGACATAACTTCTTCAATCGCATCATTTAAAATCCATGAACTTAAATCTATCGATGTATCTTTTTCAAACAATTAAAGCCGTCGATCTCAATTCTTGGTTCTCGCATAAGTTCTTGTTGCAGTGAAAACCATCTGAGAACGAGTGACATGCTTGATCTAAATGTGTCGCGCGTGTATAATTCCTCTGAGAACTTGTTTCTGGCTTTGCCAAAGTAGTGCCACTTAACAAAGGAATGTATATTGACCCGTAATAAAACGCACACCTGGGAGTATACTGCCTGGTACACTTTAGATTTAGGCAATATTATAACATTTAATTGCTATGCCGCCACATGTCAAATTATATAGCAGATGAGTCAGAGTCAAGCTGTGCTCTTGTCTTTGCCTTACATTTCTTGACGGCATTTGCGCCCTCCCGCTCCAAAAAAACGTTCATATTAACATTGAAAAGGGACAAATTATTTAACCAATGGTCGAATAATTTTAACCATTAAGTTTCATTTTCCTCCAGGAGACTACAAAGTCACACACATTAATCAGTTCCTACCGGCTGACAGTATTCACTGCCATATCTAAATAATTATGAAAAAGCCTCAGAAACGACAGTATTATCCGTCAGTTGTTTGCCGCAAATTAACTGCAAATACTAGTCCTGTAGTAAAATTTGAAACAACTTTACAAACCAATTACACATATAAGATACCGTTCGGATCAAATTCATATTGTACTAGCCCTTTGCTTACCTTCGACAGTTTTTAATTATCAGTTTAATCAATTAGCGATGAGGTTGACATTCAACCTACAGTTTTAAGTATATGACTTCGCATACATGTATGTGTTATGTCCAGACAGCCATCAAAATACTCTACCCCATGATTAAACCGACCTCATGGGAGGTGTGAAGTTGGTTTCATTATGAGGCTTATTTGCTCTCTAGGCCTAAAACAAACATGTTTGCGAAGTCATCAACAAAAAAATTGGATTACTTCGCATACGTGTTGTGTAAGGTCAACAGGGGAATCAAAATACTATAGGGTGCCTTTGGGCGTACCGTTCTCAACATGAGAGTGATGATCGGAAATGCCGAGCGCGCTCGAATCTGTTCGGTATATTTCAGGAAAAGGCCGATCTTTGTTCCGAGAATGGAGAATACAATGCTTATCTGATCTGGTAGCAGACGAGAACAAGATGGCGGAAATCAGCCGCGCGGAAATGGAAATGTTAGTATGATGACGATATTGAATGAAAAGCTTGTCTTGATACATGTCCAAATAAGAGACTTATTATTTTTACTTTGAGCTTTCGCTCATGTGATATTTTTTGACTGTTGTTGAGAATCTTCGAGAGTAAAATGTTATACAATACTGCAATGACTTCAACGTAATATTGTGTATTTGTGGTAAGTCTGTGTAAACGATAATTAAAATATTGCGCTAACACTAGTAAATAGGACCTCCTTCGTGATAGTCGCCTGTCGTCATCACTGTCGAATATGTATGTACAAAGTTCTGCCTAAGCTAGGCTGTGTCGTTTGGTGGTACAAGAACAGCCATCGGAAGCTTACACTAGTCGGAAGTTCTCCTGACTAGAACGGTATACTCTCAAACGCACCCATATGCACTATGATCAAACTAACCCCACGCGTCCTATGAAAGCCAATACAACCACGCAAAAGTGTCTTGTTCATTAAGTAAATTGGTTAAGTACTCACCTTTGTCAACATCATCTGATCCTGTCTGAATTGATGTCAGACCACAGGGGAATGGAACACAGGAGGAGCTGCACATGCTCGGTTGATAGGAACCAAATGGGCAAGGTAGACAAGTCGAAGAACTGACTGCAGCAGGTCTGTACTGTCCGGGGCCACAACAAACTATTCGTACCAATGAAATGAAGAAGATGCAGTTAACCACTACCACATGATAATTTTTGGATGTACAAAGTGTCAGATGAAAAATGTGAGGAAAGGTTTATTTTCCTTTCATTGCTCGTTATACTGATATCAATTAATATCAGTGCGGCTCGAGTACTGCTGTAACCATATACTCAAAAATGATTGCTATTTACAAGAATGAAACTTACCGCAGAGGAAGTTCTTTGTTTCGTGAACTCGATAACCAGCAGGGCATCTACCTGACGGCGCAGTTAAGTTCATAGCCCCACTCTTAAAACTGGCACTGCAGCCATCTTCTCCGAACAGCACTCTTTCTTGGAATGATGCTTCTTGTAAAATGGTACCGAGTAGTGACAGATCCTCTTTGCCGCTTCTGTAAAAAGACTCAATTCGTTCGTAGGAATTGTCGGCTGTAGAAGTGTTGGTAATGTTAGCAGCTATAATGCTTACACCAACTTCACCATGGATACCATCTCCCTGCGCAATATTTGTTACTCTCCAGTCAAGAAACCTATCAACACCAATGCCAAGAATATTTTGAAGTTCGCTACTTATTGTTTCTTTGAGATTATTGACAAATTCAGTGCTTCCTCGTGTGATTGTGTAACATCTTGTGATATTCATCTTGTGGTCTTCATATAGTACGCCATCATAGAATTCAAACGAGACCGTCAATTCAGGCACAGCAGCTGATGTTCCCACGATTGTTACTTTAATTTCCTTTGACGTATCCTTGCCAACAATGTTTGAGGCTTCACAGGTATACGAACCCGTTTGACTCACATTAGGTTTAACAAGGACTAAAGAGCCATCGTCAACATCAAGAGACGTGTTAGTAGACATCGTGGAGGTGAAGAACCACTGAGTGGATGGTAGAGGCCATCCTGTGCTATTGCAAGTCAAGACAACCGGTGGCTCCTCACCTTCCAGTACCAGTTTACTCTCTGACACATTTGTTATCACAGGAGCTGTGTGAACATCAACATATACCTCCACAGATGTCATATTAGCAACATGGTTGCCTGCCTGACAGAGATACCATCCTCTAGAAGATTCAGACACAGAACTGAGATATAGATCTCCCGTCACAGCCGGTGCGGAAATTAGGTGTCCGTCTTTATACCATGTGTATGAAGCCGGGGGATCCGCTGCTGCTTTGCAAAACAAAGTTATGTTATTATTTTCCACTGTCGTCAGATTTGATGGTTGAAGCGTGATGGACGGTGGAGTCGCACAGAATATTTTCATATCTCTTGACTCCTGCAGAAGATCCAAGACCCCAGCTGCCACAGCTTCGGCATCTGCTATCCGTAGACTATCGTTCCTTAAAACTGCGAAAAATTGCTGCTTTGCATCAGTTATCAAGGATCTCATAGCCGTGGTGTTCGGCAGATCAACATTCTCATACAGACCGTATATTTCATCAAATGTATAGAAAAGGCAATCTTCGAACGAGGCGCATTCGTCGTCTGCAAACACCTCTGTCGTGTAGTTCATCATCACTTGTTTCCATGGAGTAATGATGTGGTAGTCAGACGCGGCAGTGATTTCATCCAAAGTGATGTCCTTTACAGTGAAAAGGGCGTTAACAGATTCGTTTACAACCAGGTTTTCGGTGACATTCAAATCCATAATCGCCAGTGCAATGTCTTGTTCTGTTAGATTGTAATTAAAGAATGCTTCAGTCATGTTGATACCAGTGTTGTTCTTCTCAATGTGTGTAATGTTGTATATCACATCATCGATACCGATCAGCGCATCTGTTGCATTTCCCATTCCCGCGTTGGAATCAAACGCTATGTCGTAAAGGACTGTCATTGCTTCGATCAAGTAGTCGGCCAATTCTTCAAATCTGCTACACTTTTCGTCAAACATTCTTATCCTGAATTCCATTTCTTTGTCCTCGGAAACGACACTACTTCGATTA
>LD347119.1:686919-699421 GCA_001465055.1 Ptychodera flava | reverse complement strand
TGTTAGTCTACCGAAAATGATGGCATTCCACAAAGAATCTGGCATCTGGTTACAATAAAAATCCTAAATTTCTTTAATGTGTTATGGTACAGACTTGTCTGTTGTGGTGTCCCCAGCATTCAACAAAAAGATGTACGATGACGCTCTTCTTATTAAATACAGTCACACTTGTAAAAAATGAGGGTACAATCTAATACACCAGTGTCTTGTTTTTTTAATATTTAACCATTTCTCATCACAATATTGTTAACATTTCCCCACCGTTTAAGGCACATAAATTTTGTTAATGAAGGCCTCTTATCTTGCAGCATTAAATTGTTATTGTTGATTTCAGAAAGGTGTGTCATTTCCTCCCGACACAATGCAAGAACAAAGTGACAATAATATCTCATTTTCTCTGATGCATACATATGTTTATGTTGCCCGCTAATGGCATTAAAATGTCTGTCAATGTTGATTAATTCCAGTTTTCATATTTTTGAGGGCAACGCGAACAAAAGCGTCTCCACCAAGTATGCCGCTAAGTAATTATTACCTTCAGACTTAAACGACACTTCTACACGTTGTCATAATCCCGAGTAGTAATTTTTAGAGTTAATGATATTTTTTCGTGAATTTATACCTTGCAAACTATCTTTGCAAGTTAGAAAACATCTTTGATATCAGAATATTTTGTTAAGTTTGCATCCGTAAAATAAGTACTTGCAGTGATTTCGAGACGAGAACATAGTGCTGAAATCTCATTTCACATTTTACATGTATCTGACGCCTCGGCAAGAGTGCGAGCACTATGCGTGTACTAGCGTTTGTCTTGCCAGAGTCCTTCATAGCCCTGCGTACGATGCTGTGTGTTTCCGGCGCTATACGGCCTCCAACCACCGTATAACGATGGGAACACACAGAATCGTCCGCAGAGCTAGGGTCCTTCTATAGCCTTGTGAAACACAGAAGCTCTGCTGTGTATGCACCATTTGTTTGTGTGTAACTCCAGTATCTACCAACATTATATGAACATTTGGAAGTCAAAAACGAGGATGTATATATAAACCTTTCCGAGTCCCAGCTGTCTCAAAAAAAAGTGTCTATATAAATAGTCTAGTCCAAAGGTAGGGTTCCCATGCACCCCATGGATGTATTTTTTTAACCTACATTTTTGTAATCCTTAGGGTCTATATTTAATGAATTTTGATGTTCCCAAAATCAAATAGTGTCCCATGGGGTTCATTTGGCGCCATCTTTGCCGTCATCTTGGCCGCCATCTTGGATTTCAACAATGGGGTAGGGGTCACGTATTTACCGCTTGACGGAAACAGAAACAATAAAATACTATAAACGTTACATTATTAGAAACCCAAGATCATGGCCTTTTCATTGATATATAACTTAATAGGGTTAAATTAATATACGAACGTCAATTAGACTTTGTATCGGCCATTGACCGTAAATCGTAAAATTTGCTAAATTTCACACCCTATAATTAAGTTCCCGTTCCTCCAAACAATTTTTCATAAGGTATTTATATATTTTTTTGAAGAACTCAGTGCAATAAACAAGAAACACAACATTAAAAGTATGTGTCTTGAGATTTAGTGGGTGCATGAGCTTGTTTTCTTATTACGCGGTATGCCATATATCCGTGTGTAACATAAGGGGTAGGGGTAATGTTTCCCTTTCTGTTTCGAATCATGTATGATGAAACCATATAAATGTTACATTTTTTGAAAGTGCTGCATCAGACCGTTCAAAAAATATATAAATTGATGGGAAAAGTTGCATATTTAAAAGTTACAAAGCTTAAACCTTTCGGTTTGTGTCGATTTTAAGTGATTTTTTAAGACCGAAATTACAACATATGGGATAGGGGTAATGTTTCCCTTTCTGCCTCGAACCATGAATTATAAAACCATATAAATGTTATACTGTTTGAAAGCTCTGAAAAGGGCCTTTCCAAACGTGTATAGTTTTATTGGGAAAAGTTGCATATTTGATAGTTACAAAGCTTATGCCTTTCAGTTTGTGTCAATTTTGAGAGATTTTTTAAGAACGAAAATACAACATATGGGGTAGGGGTAATGTTTCCCGTTCTGCCTTGAACCATGAATTACGAAACCATACAAATGTTATACTTTTTAAAAGCTCTGAAATAGGCCTTTCCAAACATGTATAGTTTTATTGGCAAAAGTCCATATTTGAAAGTTACAAAGCTTAGGCCTTACAGTTTGTGTCAATTTTAAGTGATTTTTAAACAAAATTATAATATAAGGGGTAGGGGTAATGTTTCCCGTTCTGCCTTGAACCATGAATTATGAAACCATATAAATGTTATACTGTTTAAAAGCTCTGAAATAGGCCTTTCCAAACATGTATAGTTTTATTGGCAAAAGTTGCATATTTGAAAGTTACAAAGCTTAAGCCTTTCAGTTTGTGTCAATTTTAAGTGATTTTTTGAACAATATGCACAAAACAGTTAGTCCGTTGGCCAGGTATCAAAATCATCCCCTATAAGGCATTTTACCCACTATGATTTTCTGTTAGCTAGTATTTTCAGCTGTCATAATCTGCTTAATTTCTATTTAACTGATGGTGTGTGAGAGTGTAACGACTTGTTTGTGAAGAGCTGTCACGCCCTCGGTAGTAAAATAGGAATGGGTTAGTGGTAACATATTTACCGCTAGTCGGAAACAAAAACAAAAAAGTAGCATAAATAATACATTCTTAGAAAGCCCAGATAATCCCCTTACCATTGGTATACAACTAAATGGGGATAAATCGATATTCAAACATCGATTAGATTTTATATCGGACATGAAATGTAAATTGTAAAATTTGCTTAATTTCAAACCCAATAATTAAGTTCATGTTCCTCCAAACAATTTTTACAAGGTATTTATATATCACTTGAAAGAACCTAATGCAATACAGAAGTAAAAAACATTAAAAGAGTGTATCTTCATGAGACTTATGGGGTGCGTCGATTGTTTTCCTAATATATGGTATGCCGTACATCCATCTATAATATACATTTAAGGGATAGGGGTATGGGTAATTTTCCTCTCCTACCAAACGCAGCGAATAAGGAAGCCACATAAATATCATATCTCTGAAACACTAACGCAGTTGTGTTTCCAACAAGATATGGCTTGATGGAGTAAACTCTAAAATTATGCAGTGACAATGCCTAAACTCAAAAGTTTGTGTTACTTTACTGACATTTACTTGTTAAAAGGAACATAGAAAAATACTCTATAGGCATTAAATAGCACTAAAAAATTAAAATGGTGGTTAATAAAAGACGTTTAACTCCTCATTTCAATAACTCAAATTAGGGAAAGAAAGTTAACAGCTATAATATGTCAAAAATTATATATTCCAAACCCACAAACACTAAATTCTCGCTACGTTAACTAGGTTTTGACCCCCTAAGCTAGTTATAAAAGTCCCGATCAGTCGACCACTTTTAAAAATGGCGGACAGATTTAAACAAATGCGGCGAGAGCAGCTGCAGAAATTTCTTCGTGATCGAGGAATTTCGTATTGCAGAAAGAAAAAGAATGAATCAATCGAGTTGGCGGAAAAGGCAGAATTAAGATATGAAGTGTTGGAGAAATGTGATCACGAGATATCGGAACGAAGCCGGAGACTTGTTGTGGACGACGATGGGAAAAGTGTTGATTTGAATGGCAAAACTGTCGTCTGGGACCGAGACTTGCAGAATACGCCTGCACTAACGCTGGGCGATGTTTTTGCGTACATTGTTTCTCACTGCAAGTGGACTTCCGAGAGACTAAGTAACTATAAATGTGATGATGGATATCTGATGTTCAAGGACGGTCATGTTGAATGCGTTAGTATCGGCATCATTAACAACAACAACGACTAAAGGGGGCTGTGAAACCTGAGCAAAGACAAACTGCAGGTCGCTATGAGACATGGGTTTTGATGACAAAAAATGCAGTAGTACTTTCAGCTGGCTGTGCATGTGTAGCCGCGTAAGTATAGCTTTCATGATCTTATTTACCATGCATATCAAAATTTTCGCCCTGTACACAGAAATCTACTTGAACAGTGTGTTTATGTCGAAATGGGTAGAATAACAGAATGCAAAACATTCCCCTGATGCACTTGTAAATTGTAACTTGTAGTCAATGTGTGACCCTGATCTTCAGGTGTTGTGTTTTGTTTTGCACTACAATTAAAATTATTGTACGATTTCTGAGTTTGTCCTTGTGGCCCAGGGCCTTGCAAAACACGTCATAAACAAAACAAAACAAAGGATGAAATAAGTCTGGAAGAGTAATAACACCAAAGATGTAATACTTACACACAAATCAACAGAAGAACTGTTATGAAATCATGGTCAACAAAACATAGAAGTAAAACATTGAACTTTAGTGAGTAATAGTGCATCTACTAGAGTAATAACAAGTGAAGGAAAGAGATGAACTGTTGGTAGTATCACATGTTGTTTGGCTGACCAATTATTATTGTATAGATTCAGTGTTATGATAAATAGTGTAGCAACAAAAAACATGCTTTGCAGGAATAATGATAATTTGCAGGGTATTAGAAAATTGTGGTGTATCTTACTGTACCACTGAATAGTGCACAGGTCAGATGGAGGTGTACAGGTAACAGAATGAAGACTATACTTCCATCAAAAATAATTTGATACTTAATGCAAAAAAATATTATCTTTGTTGCACATCGCAATTCCATGGGATTGCACATTTCAATTCCATGGGATTAAAATACATAACTTTAATCAAGAAGCATTTCCTTTTTTGTAAATATTGTATGGCTCAGAGTGGAAGAACATTCAGCTAACAAGTAGTTACTTTGCATGTTAAAAAGTGATGTCACATCTCCTGTATTTTTCACTTCCTACGGGTAAGCTGTACAAGATATGTCTTTCTCACAGTTCTGTTGATATCGTATTTTCTAACATTTAGAGATGACGGCTCTTGTAAACACGTCACATGTTTGTTGTTTGCGGTGGCAGACTTCAATGACAGGAGAACAGATAGACATACAGCTGTTGGAACTGATAACAGGTGTGAGTGGTCAAGACCAAGAAGGGAGTCCCAGCCTGTGGTAGTCACAGACCTTGACTATCGCAAGGACAAGACAACACCAAAAAAGCCAGGTCCAACACCCTCAAATTACAGACCACTTAAGTCATTGGAGAATGGGGATATTATAAGTATCCGCCAACACATGACTCATGTAAGTTTATTGCACATTATTGTCATTCCTACTTTGCAAACATTGCATTATAAGCAGCATTCACAGAGATGGTCCAGTACATGTAGCTGACTTTTTTTTTCCAGGATTTTTATGCCCTTTGTAAACTTGTTGCTGCATGCATAGATTATAGTTTCTTGTTCTGCCCAGTAAATCATGTGGAAAGAAACAATATTTGACCTGTAAACAAAAACTCTGCGTTTCTTCTAGTGTTCAAAGTTTAATTTATATCATGACATGATTTCAGTTGTTCACAAACTATGGCAGGTGATGCATACAGACTGTGTTGATAAGCTGAATACTTGGCATTTCAAAATAGTGAGTTGTCCAGGAAATAATCATTGATACACATGAAAAGAAATGCTGAAAAAAATTACAGCAACTGTCCCTTTGTATGATTAGTTGAATCATTTTTGTTTTTAAATAACTTTTTGTTGAGATTCTTTGCAATACTGCCATTTAGCATTGTCCCTCATCCCTTGGTGATCAGTATTACAATGTATGATCACAATCCTTGCTGATAGGGTGAGGATGTCAACAAAACCATTTTTGTCTAATTAAAATTTGCAACTGTTTTAACACCCAATAATATGGGTCAAAATAGTGGTAAATGTTAGAAAGAACTATGAGAGCCATAACCAAACTAATTATTTATTCATATACTGTTTAGTGAGATTGACCCTTAGTTTTTATCTGTGATTCATTACATAGTCATGTTATCTGTTTGGCAGGTCTGTGAGACTGATCACCCTGGTGCTCTGTTGTTGAAGCTAGTCTCTCCACCTCCAGATGTGCAATATAATTCTGTACCAAGCATGGTGACTCTATATCATCAGTTCCAACAGTCTTCTCTATCTGATGACTTTATTGAGTATATGGTTGAAAATACAACTCAAAGTCATCATGAATATCTACAAAACTCTGTCAGAATACTCCAGAGTGGGAGGCAGTACGCAAAGGTAGAATTACAGCTAGTATAGCAGATGCTGTCAGAGCTACAAAAAACACAAGCCATGCAAAATCACTACTGGACAAGATAATGGGCACAGCTGCAAGCCTGGAAACGATCAAATATGTAAAACATGGAAGGAAATATGAGACTGTGGCTAGACATTTGTACTATATGCAGGAAGGACAAAAGCACAAGAATTTTAAAGTTAATGAATGTGGCTTTTTCATTTATCCAGATAGTCCATTTATGGGTACATCTCCCGATGGCATGGCTGTCAGTGAATGTTGTAACAAAAGAGTTATTGAGATTAAGTGCAGTTTTAAGCATCAGAATACTTTTCCCTGGGAAATTCCTGAGCTTGACCCAGATTATCATTTCAATATATCAAACGAAAGACTGACTCTAAAAGAGAAATCCCCATGGTATAGTCAAGTACAATTCCAAATGGGAGTTACTGGTGTGCCTCAATGTGATTTGGTATTTCATACTAGGAAAGCTATAGCGTTAATAAAAATCCCTTTCAATAAGGCATTATGGGATATTCTTAGAGAAAAAGCAAGAGCATTTTAACTTGATAGGGTAACACCTCTCCTTCATTAAACTGAAGTCTGGAAGGACAAAAGGACTGACATCTGCTACTTAGAGTGCCAATACCTTTGATTTTTTTGAGTTTCTGTTTTTGACATCAACCATGGTTTCTTGTTCAACTGCCCAAAGTATGTTTAAACACCATTTTGCTTGTCAACGTAGTGTCGACGTGTAAGATGCACTGTTCTTGTTTACATTTGAATTCTAGTCAAGACCAGAATTCACTTGTCAACAATAGCAATGCAGTCTGTACATTCACAAGCTGAGTTGACAAGATGATTAGTGTGTGTGTGTATTTGGACATGCTACGGAAAGTAGAACAATAACTATGTTTGGTATTAAAACAAAAATAACAAAAACTGATCAGAAGTTGGAGTTACTGGCCCTTTAATTCTACACCTGTATTTAATCAATGAATACTGTTGTTATTGTGTTACTGTTTACCTTGCCCTGTAAAGGTGAATGTTACTGAGACACATTTCCAGGAAAAACTTGCTGTTTCCTCAGTGTATAGCTAAAATCTGTTGAACAATTTCTTTGAAAAAATTAAAATGATATGCCTTATGTCAGAAAAAAAAGAGTTCATGGTTAATCTCAAGTTTTTTCACAAATTTTCACCACATTTATATAGCAGAATGTTTAATTCTTGGACAATTACATTAAGACATTGATTGTAGATGCAAGAGTTTGTGTTGAAAGTATCTTTAATTCCAATGTTCAGTCCATGTGAATGCAAATATACTCAATGTACATTTTTACTGAAACACACAGTTTGTCTTGTCAGTGTAACCTGTAAAAATACAGACAATACCCGGTATATCTGAATTCAGTCCATACTGAAATTTATGGACTGAAATTTAGTTGTTCACAACAACATCAACGTTTTTATACACAATTTGTGCTGAAAAGCTGAACACTCGAAATATCAAAATAATTTGGGAAATAACGCAAAATGGATACATGTTACTATAACTTTACATTTAAGTCTATTTTTGTTTTGCATTCTAGCGTGTGTCACAAACAATCATAAACTCAAAGTTTGCAAAATCTTTCCATTTATTAGTAATACTCCAATGTGAGATGAATTGACAAAGTCAAAATTTGGTCCAAATTGAACACAGCCTGTACTTCCTTTGTTCACTACCTGATATAAGGTTTCATGTGAATAACCTATTGGCATACCACTGTGTTGTTGTCTGAGTTTATCACTTCTATAGCTTTGTCAGTGTTATCTTGACTCATTTTGGATGCATGTATAATTTAGTCATGTATATGTACTTTCTGCTCAGTTTTGAAAATAATGCTTGTTTGGACTGTCAAATTGCCAAGCGGTATCACACCTAAACTTGTTTCACAACTTATCAACACATCTCATCTTGGATATCTCGTACAGTAATGAGCATATAATGTAGTACACATTAAGACTTTCAGGCCTAACTTCACTTGGAGTTGATTAAATTTCTCCAAAACTGAAATAGGTTTCATATTGCACAAAGGTTTACCCCATTTCAGAATATTTTTGTAATTGAATATTCATGACAGGCTGAGAGACAGATAGGAAAGAGCACTAGACCAGCAGAAACAAAAAGTTTGGTGTACATGTGTCTATTTCCATCTGTTTGCATCAATTCAGTTGTCAATTCTTTTTGCATTACTCTGGTTGAAAGTTCTGCAATTAACTTACATGTCTGACACAGGCAGAGCTGACCAAGCCAGAATACCAAGACAATGCCAGAGGTTTGCAGATCTTTCAGCAAGGGTCATACAGAAAGATAAAAAAGACACAAACAGGTGCAGACAGACATGGAAACAGACACAGACAGACCCAGGCATTTTTGTTTCTGTTGGTCTGCCAGTTCCTGTTTGTCAGTGTCAACTTTTCATACAATATTCAGTGTCAAAAATAGTGTAAGATGGGGATAAACACAAACAAGTCCAATATGTATTCAGCATCAACAATATTTGACAGGCTTTTTCTTGCTGGATTTAAACTTCTTGAGATGCTTTTCATCCTTACTATAGAACAAAGGACCCTTTAAATTACATAAAGCTGCAACAAGCTGTACAATCATTGATGCAACATCCTTAAGACTTGCAGGGATTTGATGTTTAAGGATACGCCAACATTTGACTCTCTGGATAGCACGTTCAATGTGAATGCGCAGATGTGCAATTTTTCTGGTTTTCCTAATTTCTTTTACATTTAGCCGTTTCTTTTTGCCATTATGCCATTTTCTAGTAAATGGGGGTACAATAAGCGTTGCATCACGCTTTAAAAGTAAATCTTCTATTTGGAAACCCCTATCTGTCATGACTTCATCGCCTGCTTCAACTTTCTCTACCAGTCCACTATGCTCTGTTATATATTTGTCAGAAACATTCCCTGACCACAAATCACTAACAAAGGTAAAGGCTCCAAATGGTGAAACTCCAAACAGACATTTGTATGTGTTATGGCTTTTATATTGGGAGTATGTTTTGTATTGTTCACTCTTATTACTGGGCTTATCTACAAAAAATTCTGCACAGTCTAATAAAACTCGTGTACATGGAAATTCCTTTCTAAACTCCAACGGCATCCATCCACGAATCTGTTCTTGAGTTGGCCATATCAGCAATGCTGGAACAATAGTTTGATGCAAGTATGATACCCATGTGATAGTAATTTTAGTAACAGTTGAGGTACTGACACAAAACAAATCTGCCAAAACAAGGAGGGGCAGATTCAGTCGGATACGTATCAAACACATGATAAACTGAAAGTATGCAGGGACCTCTTGACGACGTCCAGGGCGCCGACTGCTGTTCTGCTCATATTTCTTCTCTTTTGCACTGTCTGAAGTTCGCCAAAATTTCATGTAATCAATACCAAACTTTACAGAGTTGAAGATACCTAAAATTAAGACAAGACATTCTTTAATATTTACACATGAGCATTAAATTTTATTAAGACATGAAGAATGATTGAGCTTAGCTACACATGCAACTGGATTTTGTCTTTCACCTTCACTGAAATATATCCACAAAATTACAGGCATTTACGGAGACAGTCAGTATAATCATTCAGTACATTCTACAGATCATAAATTTCCTTGATATAATTTTAGGCATATTCTATGATGTATTACACCTGCATGTCCTTTTTTATTTAATTTGCAATCTGAACATCTTTGTGATCACATAGAACAAATCAAACTTTAAAATCAAATACAAAATTTAGAAAATTATGGCTCTGTAGGATGGCACTTCCTACCAAATGAAACTTTGGTATCTGTTTTACAGACTGACATTTCAAAAGACAGTGACATCCTTGCAAACTACACAAACTTGATCATATGGACAGCACAATACATATTTAAGACGGTTTTAAGAAATCACAAACATATACCTTCCAACAGACTTCGAGACTGGATACCAGTATAAAAGTTGACTCGCTCATCTGTTTTAGTGATAGCATCAACAATGTTCCCTCCTGGTGGAGATGATGATTTGGCGAAACATTCCAGGTGATCAATATCTTCCAACGTTAAATCAGTTTGGCTGGCAATACTGACAAGGTTAGGTGCAGCACTATGTAGATAATCATGGTCAATCGGTTGTGGTGTACCAACCCAACTCTGTAAAAGAGGCCTCATCCCTGTCAATAAAATAAGGAATAAACAACTTGGAGAAAAATTCCTCATGTTCTACATAATACAATTCTCTTGAATATCATGAATACATTTAGTTTGTAAAGTCTGTTCATGCTCATACACCATGTACATGTTTAAATTCAACATTACTGAAACAAGTAGTATGGTGAAACTAAATTCATTTGATATTGTAGGGCTTGAGGAAGTGGATAAACTGACATATTATTTAAAATTTGCCATATGGCTAGGGTAAAGGTAGATTTCCAGATGTCTTCTTTAGAATACCTCTCAGAAATGGTTGTCTACATGGACTACCATGCAAACACTTAGCCTTGAGCTCTGTTGAAATATATATGGTAAACTATTTTTTAATCCAGTACTGGCAAAATGTAGGAAGCAAACTTTTTCCTTTGGTAATTCATAATTAGACATAAATATCCGAAAATATTTAGCATTACTATTCTTCATCTTCATGTAATGATTAAATATATTGCAGCAACATTGTTTTGTTTATCATTTTGCACAATCAACAAAATGACTGGGGTCAGCAAGATGTGCGATGTATATTACAATTTACCCATAGCACAATGCAATGGAGAAAATAAGCCTTTGCTGCACAGAAGTTGTGTCGGGGCACGTAATCTATTTGCTACGTTACGTTTGAAAAGCGATTTAGTTTCAACTTACGTCCGACCGCAACTGTCTTGCCAAAATATGAAGTCGTGACAGGTACATCGTAACATTCCATTTTTTCGCAATGACTGTTCAGACTCGGTGGCTGTGTTAAACAGGCAGACGAAGCATCATTTGCCTTTGAATTGGATGACCTGGCTGCATTAAGCTTGGTCAATGTTGATGTTGAACGTGTTTGCAGAGGTTTCCCCCAGTTATTCCAAGCAAAATATTTTGGATCTCCTTTTGAAAATCCTCCATCGCCGATCTGGTCTTCATCAAAATGCAGTGAACAAAGTCTGGAACGTTTTGAGATTTTCAAGACGTCCCTAGCAAAGTCACAATCGTTTTCTGAACCTTTGATACTTCTACCTTCTCGACGTATTAGCCTCTTCCACCGAGCTAAAGCTAAGCGATTACGAGGCCATTTGACCAATCTGATACCTGACATCCATGGATATTTGTCTAAATGTTTCAATTTCCGTGAATGACAGCCACATTCCGCTGCTTCACATGTAAAAACCATTTTCTCGATGACCTTCAGTGCACGTAACACACACAGACAGCTTAGCAGACGAACGAACAAGATGGCCGCTCATGGTCGACCTATTACCCAGAATGCATTTCTGTAACCTGTTATTGACTCCCTAGCACGTACAGAAAGCCCATTTAAGGTGGCGAGAATTGGATGTCATCGTCGTCATGCTAAGTTGATATGACAGCTGCAACAATCAATCCCTTTTCTTTAATTGTATCGCGAGAGATATATAAGCAATAAATCACCACTTTGAAAGGATACCACACGGTTTCGACCGGTAAACAACATATACGCACGAACTTTAGTCGTGTGTATAAGGAGTGAAATGGTCAAAACCGAGCTCGAGTGGTGTACCCAACTTATAGGGGTTGTTTATCGCTATATTATATCAGTATATTGAAACTTGTGATGAAAATAAAAACAATGTGAAAGAAACCCACTTTGGAGATAGGAATGGCCAACTTTACAGTATATCGTAAATATATGCACAGTCACGTGACCGTCTGGGCAAATCAGAGCTCACTATTAATAGTGTTACTTTTAATACCACACGGGAACACGAGAGAATCTTTTATCGCTCAAAACCAATCACCATTAATCCACAATATAGCTTCTCCATACTAAGATAAGATGGATCGACAACACTCTACCTTCCTTACCAGAAAAGAAGAGATCATAACCAATTTTTTGAAATTATTTTTCAACGCAGAACACTATATACTCCCAATGAGGATTACATTTTCGACTGGGTACTAAAATTCAATTCTGGAATTAAAAGCCAAATGTCACAGAACGCATTCAAATTACGCAACTAAATAGTAAACAGAAGGCGAACAAACACTCTCTACACCAAGCAATAAGAAGGCGAGACAAACCTCA
>LD347119.1:649689-676411 GCA_001465055.1 Ptychodera flava | reverse complement strand
GGGCGGTTACGCAATTCTTAAATGAACCAATCGCAAGGCCTTTGAAACGCGGCTTATATAGTGACAATTTTAGAATATTATTCCCAATACTTAACTTTGCACGATGGCCCTCGACTCTTTTCTTTATCGAGAATGAAATGATCTAAAATATGTGTGCTGAGATTCGAGTAAAATATTAAAAATTTCAGAGTCGAGGTCCAAAATACCTTTAAACATTTGACACTTAATAATGAGTGGCCAAACAATAGCCCGACCCAGACTGTCGCTTAGCCAAAAGACAGATATCATATCTTTTACTCAAAGTATAGTGCCAACAAGGTAATCTCTTAAAAGTTTATATCCACTTAAAGTACGTCGCTCTGAAACTTTGTATTTTCATTAAAATATTCATTCTAAAGTCGAGCAAAAATAATTTTTAATAATTTCACAACCTCATAAGAATTGATAATTAAATGGACATAACTTACAAGCAATTAATCAAATCAGTCTAATTCAATTTTTCCAAAACCTTGTTTGTAAAATTTATACTGCTGACATGTAAGCGAATAATATCTAAGTCACCGGATGCATGTAAAATAATCAGAATCATACAATCCAGAAGCCAACAACAATGGGTCAAAATATGTTATTATATTATATCATGCTACCATGCGCCATTCTGATTGGACGAGAGCTCCTTCTACCGACGCTAAAATTATGTTTTAGCACTGATAGCGGTCACCGTGGTAAAACGGGCCCCTAAACCAGCATTTTCGAAATTTGCCCGGTCGGAGCATTTGAACGTACCTACCTAAACCATAGACCCTCGACAAAAACCAAAATAGTCCACTTTGTTTCGAAGACCGAAGACCGAATTTTGATACACAGAGAAAGTGTGGGTCTATAACTCACCTCTTGGTGTAAATAAGTTGGAGAGACATGAAAGACATCTGAAGCAGCACATTCCGTTCGGGTGTGATGCACACAACAAATAAAAGGGCGACAGCAAACCGTGCACTTTGCTTGATATTGCGGGAGTCGAGACGCGATGTATCCTACCGCTCTTTAAAATTAAGATAGTATTCGTTCATACACAAATAAATTGACACTTCCTCACAGTAACGGTATGTCAGATATTATTTACAAAAGTTTGGGCTGTAACAGACCGGGATGTCCTGACGATGTACACCAAGAAGTCCACATTACAATGGGATGACTCGTGGCGGCTGCGACTAAATTTGACATCAAATGCAACGAGCATTGTCAGCGTCTAGCTCTCCCTGCATCGGGCAACACACTCTGCACAACTGTTCATCACAGTTGCAGTCATCGCAAGTCTGGATTATTTCAAAACTGCTTGCTTTCTGGTACAATTATCGTCCAAATTATCCGTCAAAAATAGGTCCTGTAACTTCACTGAGCCACCTCTGAATGTCGCTACGGCCGCGGTCGACGTATGCCGCGTATGCGGTACAGAATGAGACAAATCTATTTTTAGTATGCCAAAAAGCCAGGACTATTGTTCTTATGTAAATTTAAGAAAAAAAATTTTACTTTTTTCTTTTGATTTGAACTCTTGACCCATTTCTGTGTGACTTTAGCAGGTATTTTTGACAAGTAAGCTTATAGTGTTCGTGTTGCATGCGAATAAAATGCAATGTCGATATGAAAGTAATGCGTATTTATCGTAGGATACTGTGTGCCTGTAAGTAATCCCAACTATGAAAATGCTCGGTCTCGGGCGCAGAATTTCCGACGTTCGCTCTCTCAGACGTCCGTTTTCTGCATTTGGGGCTTAGAATGATGAAAATACCCAAGTAAGACAACAAAGGCAAGCAAGTTGATATAATATAATAGCAATAACCCCCTTCGCAGTCGGGTATACACTCGTTTTTGGTACAATTCGCTCTATATAGCACTATCGGCTCGTGCTATATGGAGCGCATTGTACCAAAATCTCGTGTATACCCTCCTGCGGCGTGGGTTATTGCTTAAATATATGGTCAATTGCTAAAATCACTGACACAAAGCAGTGAGACAGCAAAGTACAGGCGCACACAACAAAGTTCAATCTGTGAGTGGAAAAAATGTATTGACCTGTGGCAAAAAGACCAAGAAGTAATTTTTAAAAAAAGACAAAGAAAAATTATGTCACAGTGGTAGATTTCGACGTTACGAGTCATTTTTGTTCAATTCATGCGCGATTGTCTTTCTTCTTGGAAAACTCTCCATTGCAGAGGTCTTTGATATTTGTCACTTATTTGGATCCCTCCACATTGGCATAATATGCACTGTGTACCTTACATATACTACATAGAAAATATTCTAAATCATCCCTCGGTGGACGTTTTCACTTTACTTGACGTGGACGTGATGGGTACGTTGAGCCTGGAAGAAGAGACGAACATCGATTATGGTCGAGAAATCAACATTTACGGAAACCAATAAGCCAAGGTTAAAATTGCATTAGCTTAAAATTCCGTTACAAAAGGAGTTGAATTTTTGATATTTGCTTTGTGTATAAATCAAACAATAATGGTTATTCCTAGCATGCAAAGGGGTGACAAAATGCACGCATAAAAGAATGGATTGAAAGCATGATTGTTACAGTAATGCTAACAAGGCACTCTTTACACGAGTATTGATCATATTTATAAATCTAATAAGCACCAGGAGGCATTTTCGTGCTGTAAAAACATGCGAATTTCTGTCCTTCATGAAAACGGGAAATAATACGTTGACATGAATTTCCATAGCGTGCACAGTTTTCTCAAAGTACCCCTGACTATTGTTTACTGAAATAATGGCGATACATTATGCAGCCACTCACAGCTTGGAACAGATGCTGAATTTTCTTTGACTTTTCTTCCTTCTCCTGTTGTCGTTTGCTGATCTCTCGTTCACGTTTTCTTGTCTGCTTTAAGACCTCCCTCCGCTTTGTCAGAATCTCTGTTTCGTTGACTTGAACTTCTGCTAGAGCGTTACGTTCATCTTCGTCACCACAATTCTCAGGGCAACCAAAACCTACAACATAAGTTTAAACACCATTGTTTCCATAAACTGGGCGCTTAAAGCTACACTGAACTTCATAAACATGTAGGTACTTGTATTTATGAATTATTAGTGTTAAATTTAAGTTTGTCTTTGAAAGTTAGAGCTTCATCGTCTTGTCTAGCTATCGATGAAATTACCATGTTTGGTTAACCTTAGATTCTGTGCGAGAGAGGGACCGTATCAATGAACACTAACAAGTGCAGAGGCCAATACGACAATAAAGTTTGACCTAGGCCATTACATCGAAATAACAAATACCATGCTAGATAACTCACCAAAATAGTTAAACCAATGCGGTTGGATTCAGCAGAGGAACGTCATCTGGGCTTTGAGCCACACAACTATAAACTGAATTCCTCAGAAAGCGTCGCATTCCATCAGAAAATTTGAAAAAAATCCTTCTGTATGTTAATTTTGCAGGTAGAAGCAATTTGCACAGGATGCTACACTTTTTTATACTTACCTCGCGATTAATTGCAAAAAACCTGAGGAAAATGACCGATCCCTGAAAGACAATATAATGAACTATTAATTCATGCACATGCCGGAGATTCATAGGCACTTCGATAGGGTAATGAAATGTAATCTTAATCCATAATTATAAACGAGTGCCATAATTTGAAAATATGGACTTTCTAATCGACGGTTTAAATATGGACATGAAATTTCGACAAATCATACAATAGGAAAATGAAACAAGGAGTATGTGTGCCCTTCATATGTTTTCATATAACTAATAAACCAAAACATAAACCCTTATTAAAAATTATAATACTTCAGAAACATCACGTCAGACATTTTACTCGATGTTTAATTTGCATTTAACCTTTTGACTCACCTCAGAAAATATCATCATCGTGAAGAAGTAGCTGCCGTCCAGAGACTTGGCAAGGGTCGTGGAATAGCCAGTGACACGAACGAAGAGAATCGTACCATATAGAAGCATAACAGAAAACACATCTTCCCTTCAAGAGTAAAACATACACACGTGACCAGCTTTGAAATAAAGCAATCTGAAAGATTCCAAGCAATTCAAAATGGATGCTCAATATACAAAATGATCCTTCTGTGAGGTGACGTTACAGCTGTGTCGGCAATCTATGTATGTATGGTTGGGTGGATGGATGGGTGGATGGATGCCATGGATGGATGGGTAGATAGCTTGTATGATGGGTTGATTGATGGATTGATGATTTGCTGGACGGGTGGCAGGATGGATAAGAAGATAGGTTGGACTATGTACTGATTGATTGATTGCTAGACTGGTGAGAGGGTAGTTAGATAGATGGATGTATGGATGTGAAATAGATTTATTTGCATACTGAGCAGAGCGAGTGTTAGGCCATTGTATACCACTTTGTCGTAAAGCGTTCATAAAGAGCCATGGATGAATGTAATATGCTGATACACTTACCACAACCTCTCGCTTTCGTCCCGACCACATTTTTGTCCATACTTTGTGAAGATGAAGTACGCGTAGCAAATGATCACTAATGTAATCTGAAATTGTAGAAAGCCCTGAATGATCATTTAACAATACGGAAACATTAAGGAAAACGTCATCGGCTAACAATAATGTGGAAGCAGATCGTGTCTAAAACTGACAGCAAATACCTTGATTTTTGACAGTATAAAGCCACAATCAGGTCAACAATTACTCTGTATTTAAAGATTGAACCATGATGTCGTACAATATTCGTGAGTTTCTGCTATATCATATTGGGTTACTTTCAATTCAGAAGGGGGAAAGGCGATAACAGTTTTCAAAATCTCACACCAATTTAAACAACTACGGTAACGCCCTATGATAAAGGAAGCAAGCAGAGCAGACTTATTGTGGTAATGTATTGTGAAAGGTATTTCAGATGTAATGACATAGATTTTAGTGATTATAAAAAAGTGTGAATTTTCTCCATTTCCTATGATCACACGTTTTTCCGTTCTGGTTATATTTTTGATCCTCAGTCAATGACGTCAAATGTCTCAGTCCCAAATCTACACGTAAGTACCCACCATCATTATCAATACTTCAACTGTTATTGAAATTGCCAGGGAAAACGTTGATGCGTCAAGCCAGCAGCTGTAAACAGCAAGGAAAGTCCAAATGATTACAGTGGACTTGATAAACATCTTCAGTAACGTTAAGTTTTGAGATTAATTGCTCGAGGTTTAATTTGGTTTGAATGTACAGTCGTAATGAAATGACTTTTAATGGTAAAAGACATGTTAGGCCTGAGGTTTAATATTCCAGATCTCATTGAAATGTAACATCACTGTGATGACATAAAACCGTGGGTTTTTTTCAGATTTCTTAAAAATGCATACTTTTGCACAGGCTAGTTCCTTCTGTTCAAGCACAGACAAATAGAAAGTCAGTCCAGCAACGGGTATTGTTCAAGGTGTTAAGGGCTTACGTAAGCCCTCCATGTTCGCCTAGCCTCGGGTAGCTCTCGCCTCGCTTTTCCAAAGCGTTCCGACCACGCATCTTTCGGTAATTTCCGTTTTTTTCGCCAATTTTTAAGCAAAAGTATGTTCGGCAAAGTTTGTGTTGTTGTTTTCGTGTGGTGCTGAGCGGAATTGGCGTGCTGGTGAAAAAGGGGAAGTTTTGAGCTTCGGAAAAGTGAGTTTTACCATTTTAAAAATTCCTCTCACATTTTTATGTATATGTAATGAGTGTGTTTGAACCAAATTTGAAAGTCTTTTATCGATACTATCTGGTTTTACTCCATGGTTTACGGTCAGTCATATCATCTTTTAAAAGTTGGTCATGGAAGGACATGTTTATGAAACTGCTGGCGTGCTACGTTTTTATTGGCGTGAAGCAGTGTTTCTGCCCTGAGAGCTCACAAAGTAAGTATGGTTGCTACGCGACTGGCAGCACGATGCCATCTAGTCGTACTTTTCGCATAATCTCGTACAATTATCAACCACGAACAAAGTCTCCAAAAAATCTAAAACCTGTGAAGCTCATTTTAATTGAAAAGGCCATAGTCTACCGAGACGACCATGGAACAAAAGGCATGCCGCGTTGCTAGTCTGTCTTTCTATTTGCCTGTGGCTCCAGAGTCAACAAAAAGCGGTAGCTCACTAATCATATATTTTTGTATAATACATATGAAGAACTACATTATTAGACGGAGGCATGTGTCGCCACTATAATAAAAACATGCGAATTGCACACTATAAGCGTCTACAGAAAAGAATACTAAAACGGGCATGTCATTATTGATCAAATCTTTGGCATACCTGACAATGTTTTCATGATCCGGCAGGCGACTAACGTACAAAAAGACGACGGCAAATAATGGTAGCAACCATCCATTCAGTACATACAATATCCTAGCAAAATATTAACAGGTACGGATAAATACATGCTGTTTGTAAAGAGATCAAAATCCCGGTAATAGGCACATTATTTCAAATTGGTTCCCACGGGAAAGTGTCAGCATCTGATTCAGTATAACTGAAACCATTATACAATGATTATAATTCAACACTCAAAACTGACTGTTTCAGTTCACATACCTGGCAAGAATCATACGATCTATGAACATCAAACGCCGTAACTGTTGAATGCTTATGTTCATAATCCAACAACAACTGCTGATCAACGAATAGTTCATCGCCACGGCCAAGACTTGGCAAACATTCTGCCAAGAAAATAATATAGAGCAGCGATTAATAGCAACAAGTGGTGTCAACCCGCCGGTGTAAAGTAGTCTTGGTTTTAACAGTCATATGGTTGCGGTCATTTTGTACAAATGAACAACACTTAAGCCTGGCAAGACATGTGTGGGTGAGGTTTTTGCAATGAATATCTAACATACCGGTTGTTCGCTGTCCATTGATTCCAGAGCTGACGCAGTGCAGATAATGATTGGAAAGGACGCAAGGGACAATATTGCTTGGCCCAGCACAAGGTATCGGTCCGATGGTAATCTGCAGGGCGAAAGAGCCAATTAATGTATAGTTAAGTCTCAGTAACTGGTAGTAGAAGACAATAACAGACAAATGTTTAAGCAATAAAGCACACCTAGGGATGGTATACCACGATATTTTGACCAGTTCACGACATATATGCACGAGCAATAGCGAGTGCATTATATGAAGTGAACTGGTCAAAATCGAGTGGTATGCCATCGCTGGGTGTGATTTATTGCTATTATATCATAACAGTATATTGAAATTCTGGCGTGGAATGTCATAAAACGGATTTTTGCTCAAGCTGAGAGCTCGCGCGTATGCCAGCCGTGGTATATCGCCAATATATACCACGATTCCTCTCGCGTCTCGACCAATCAGATCGCTGTATTTGCGCCATCAATATACTGGTATGATATAATAATTGATAATGTTTAGGATTACACCATTATGATATTAATAGAATATAATTGGTGTGCGGACGCAGAAAATGTTGAAAGTAACTTGTTGGAATCTGTTACAGACAAGTGATCCTGAGACGATCCTCCAGGCAAGACTGCCATTTCGGCAGCTAAGCCTCATCTGAACTTTAACAATCGTACCGGTATCGTTATTTATATATTCCTTTCTTCACAAGACACCATGCCCCCTTTCCGTGTACTCCTTTTGGGGCATTCTTTCATACGCCGTCTAGGAAAATATAGGCGCAGAAACTCACTCGGTTTTTTCTGTTTGTCCGACGTGCGTGTCTTTGTGAGGGTATCAGCGGAGGTAATTTTCAGTGAGGACATAGTACGTGAGCAACGTATCGCCGGATTTAGTATTCTTAGACATCGGTACAAAAGATCTCTGCAGAGTGCATGATTCACCCGAGGCTATAGCTCAGAGGTTATTTTTCATGCAGAATCTCCATCGGCATTTCAACGTTCGACTATTAGTTGTTCGCCAAGTTTTGCATCGTGCCCGGTGTCAGGTAAACTTCAATTTACGTGTAGACGCGCTGTACAAACACTTGAGGGAGCCTTTGGCGGGAAATCCCTTTGTTTTTCTGGTCACATGTCGGGTTATGGCGGTCATCGCTACAAGTATTCCATGGCGTACACTTTAACGAGCTGGGTATTCGCCGGGACTATTTGAGTTTACGAGGTGCTCTACTTCGCGCTTGTCGAGCATTTATTGGCATAATTTTTTATTTATTGAAGTTTTAGCTGTGGTCGAAATGTCGACAGAGTGGCATCAGACCAGGGCATGGGAATCATGTGTGTGAATCTTGCTACATACCACTCGCCACGCGGCTTGTGCTGTGCTTAGGCTACAGCCCATTACAGGTCCTAAATGTCGGGTTTGCTGTTTTTACAGCTTGTTCATTTTCCACTTCGGTAGAATGTCAGCTGCTCGTGTAGCGCTGTCTTTTTTTCCACATTGTTGGCTTCAGCTGTGTTTTTCAGCTTGTTTTCCCCCTTCATTGTTGGGATTGGCTGGGCATGCAACGTTGACATGTTGGCTGCGGAAGGGGTGGATGTATTTTCAGGGCAGCGTCCCTGAGTGGATTCTCCATGCCTTGGATCTTGCTGCCACTCAACCACAGCTTTTCTTTTCCTCATTACTTGTAGTCGTGCACATGTCCAATCGAGGGAACGGACCGGAGCAATATCAGTTTTTTATCTTAGATTTACAATAGTTTAGCATGTGACCAGCTGTCGTAAGTTTGGAAGTGTTGGGTTTATTGAAACCCCTTAAGTGGAACTCAGGTAAATTTCCTTTTTCTGCCTAGTTTTCCTCTTCTTAGCTCATAGACATGGCTCGAAGCAAAACGGTAGCATAGAAGACAGCTAGCTCTAGCGTCACATGTAAAGTAGCAGTTACATGTATTGTTCCTGTCAATGGTAGTTGTCTTTGTCACCAGACAGTTAACAGAAGCATTGTCATCAGCTTCTACATTCAGCTTCTTCATAGTCAAAACAGCCTAATTGAGACATCACAGCATCAAAAACGGGCACATCTGCAGAACACTATCCATAACGCGGTCCTTTTAATCAAACGGCAGATGTAAAGTCACGCCAACATCACTCTATGTAGGGAACAATTACCTTATCCACAAATGGCGTTAAAGTAGTACATGATACTGGTTTTAACCCACAAGTAAAACAAGTTTGTTGAGGCAAATGATGCTTTCACTGCTTTTGGAGTATTCATATGCTGTCAGTCTGAGGGTTATACGCAAAGTAATTTCTGTCAGTTCAAGTTTATGAGAGCAGTAGTAGTAGAGATACTATAAATTCGCGGTGGACTTCATTTATGTGAGAGACTTGTCGCCCAACATTGGGGTACAACTAGTGTGCTTTTTAATTACCATTACTAGCAGTGTGTTCAAGATTAGCCGGTTCACATTTGTCAAGAATTTACTTCATAAAGAGTGCTGGCTGGCTGGCTGGTTCTCAATGTGAGTGTTGCTGTGTCTACAGCGTTTTCACTTTTTCCCTTTGTGGAATTTAGTGTATTTTTCAGCTGGGGTTCCCCTTCATGATTGGATTCGGGTGTGCTGGTCCACTATGTAGGGTGTTGCTGTGCGTACAGCGTTTTCCCTTTGTGGAATTTGTTTTCCAGCTGTGTGTTTTTCCCCCTCATTGTTGGATCGGCTGGATCAGCAGCAGTGTTATTTCATCCGCTTGTCATATATGTGGGAGGTTGTGTCAGCGTGGTACTGCTCAGGCTCCTTTAATGATTTTCCCATGTTTGCTTCTGTCTACCACTTAACCTATTAGCTATGTAATAGGTATAATGCAACCACTTTATCGAGACTCTGTCGAATTCTTTTCTTCGTAGTTTTTCCCTTTGTTTTCACCAACAGGCATGGCTCATGGAAAAAACTGTACAAAAAGAAGGCAGCTAACTTCATTGCCACTTGACACTCAGCATATTCAAATGCTGCACCAGACACTAGGACTACAAGGCAACAATCAACAACATTAACTTTATAAAGTGCCCTCCTATAACCGATCAGGGGGTTCAGATGTTTGAAATCTACTTGCCAGTTGAAGACCCAATTTAGTACAGCAACTGTGCAACGTGCATGGTACAGAGTCAAATGTTGTAAGCCAGCTTCCCCTTTTAAGTAGAGTCAATTTACCGGGAAATAAGCTGTGTTTTATGGTTTGGCAGTGTGACAACTTTTTAACCTTCCTTTATCAATCTCAGTGCATTACTGCTACTTTAAAAACAGGCTATCCAGCAATCATCCAGAGATTATGGACGTATAAAGTTTATTTGCCTAAATGGCCTTTGGGAACATCAAGTTAAGTTGTTAACAAAGTATACATATAGATCATCAGTTTAAGGCCAAGTTTAGCATAGAAACTGTTCGCAGTGGCTGCATTGAGTTGTGCCGTTCTAGCTTATTATCTGGTGTCCCTAAGAATGTTCCTCAAGTGACAACGTATAAGGAGAAGATAATGTTTTGTTTGGTTGGGAGGACGCTATTTAGAAATATGTTAATGAAGAACAGGAAGTTTTTATGACACACTGTGCGCTTCCTTCAGACTAGCAGATTCCATTTCACGTTGCTTGTGTTTCCATATGGTAGACTATGCTTTTTCAGAGAGAATTTTTCCCTCCAAAAGGGTTTTTTAATCTCTGTTTTTAGAGCAAGTCTCTCTTTGGTTTGTGTTTAGCCACAGTAGGAACTACAGGTTCTCTATGTGAGTTTTGTTCCTTGTATCTCAAGGTAGTAACAAGAAGAGGGGGTGTCAACAAGACTCGTTTGTAGATAGAGTACAAAACGTAGTTTTCAGACTTTACAATTGTTACGGTCTTCCCTCTATTGCTGCAATAAATCAGAAGGTGGTAGCGTAGCCAAGCACAGTATATAAGTAGGATGGCTAAGTTATTGCTAGATAGACACTGGTACTGTGCTAGACTAAGTATAAATGTAGCATACACCTTTGCAACATGCATGTGTCATAGTTCATTTGCCAATTTCTCAACACTGCACAAGTCAACGTAGCGCCCAAGACGAGCCACTGTTCGCAGGGGCTGCAGTGGCTGATGTGGACTTTCTTCTTGTGGGGCGGACACAAGGTGTGTCTTGTGGCCTGTTTAGGCCCCACAAGATTGGGGCAAGATTAGACGAGTTACCTATGTAGGTGAATTCTTTGTCGGACTTTTAATTGGTCACCCATTTTGTGGCCAACTTTATGTATTTCACAGTTATGAGCATATTAATCATTGTAAGGAAATTTTTTCGTGTGTCAGTTTATCGGTCACCAATTTTGTGGCCTAATTGATGTATCTCACCTTTACAACTTTATCACATGTATAAGTAGGTTAGTTATTGTAAGGTCACACGTTTTGTACTATGTTTGTGTGTCATCAATTAGTGGCCTGTTTGATGTATTTTTCAGTAACAGTTTTTTGATTAAATGGTCACCCATTTGGTGGCCCATTTCACCCACAGAGATATGAGTTGGGTATTCCTTAATTTTGCCGGTGTTGCAGCTGGCCGGGGCACAGCATCACTACCAGTGATGTAGGGCCTTGTCCAAAATTGACAGCGTTTGCGGATGATAAATAAACAGTATCAGAAAATGGTTAAATAATATTAGACTTGAATAACCTCGGAGTAGCTACAACAGTATTAAAACACATGGCTTTCTTGCAAGAATCGCGCCATTATTTTTATTTTTCAAACTATCATACGTGGCAAGTGTCTTTCAATACGTTCTAGAATATTCTGTTGACAAGAACATGGCTTCCCTCTTACTTCAAAGCCTGCAGGATTTGAAAAATTCTTGTTTAGCTCGCAGAGCAGCAGATCACAATATATATATATATATATATATATATATATATATATATATATATATATATATATATACATATATATATATATATATATATATATCGTAGCCATACTCAGTTCAACAACGGATGTAAATTAATGAAATACCTACCTTGAAAAGCAAATCATTATAAGAGCAACCAATATCAGTAGTGCCGAAATACCACTGTACACCGCCATAAAAGGTTTGTTAGCTGATTCCAAGAATGGCTAAAGCGATAATAAAATAAAATAAAAAATTGACAAATTAATCATTTCACATTTTTAACCTGATATGTCTGTTAATGTCCGATCTTTTCAGTCAAATTCACGACTTTTGATCTAATATTGTAAACTTCGCACTCGCCTAAAAGCACGGAGTATAGATTCAGATTTGCAAATAATGGAGCATGGGTTATCCAATGGTCTGTTTTGAGTTAATTTAATTTTGATTGATTGAGTTTCACTTTGTAACATCAGATGGATGACGAATATTGAATTCTCTGAAGACATAATTAAAACGCACCTTAGGCTGCTCTCCCAAGCTCATAATGGCACAAAACGTTCCAATATGATCACAAACACACTCTACATATTCGCCGAATTCATCAAACCCTTGTCGCAGAAGTCGACACACAGAAACATCCCATATTCTGGAGAAAAGGGGAAAATTGTCAAGCTAAAGAGATGGTCAATAGCAATTGGTACAAGCAATGAAGTTGTCAAACAGTGGCTATTGATTGTAGTGTAAACGGAGGTTATATTTGATCCGTTTAAATTATTAATGCAGATTGTAAAAGTCAATGCGTTTTGGAATAAGTTTGCATTACTTACCCAGTGTATTGGTCCATGTCTGCAAAGGAACAACGAGGGTTGTACCCTTCCTGTAAAAATATAAAACAGCAATCTTCACATATGCAAAACTTACTTTCTGTCTGATGAATCATTTGCTTACAGGTAACTATAGATCAATCGATAATTGGTACTTTTAGCTTCCTCGAAATGGACGCGAAGCAAACTTTTGCGTGCTTCTTGACATACTTTGCCCGACAAATATTGATACACTTTATATCAACGAACTCCGTTAGGATACTTCATACAATTTATGTATTATGGTAGAATGCGCTACGGGGACAGATATTTATACTCTCAAATTAATTTCTGATACACCACTTGTGGAAGTTCTCAAAGTGTGAACATTCACAGTCTTAGTTTTTCGAAAATAGAAAATACAAAATTGCATTTTTTACATATAGGTAACACAGATATGGCGGGGTTCGAATTTCAAATATGGATAGATGTCGGCTAATTTTTTTTCTCTAGTACCACAATGTGCATGGTGAACTCCGATTTTCATTCTTGATTTGTTATAAGAATAGTTGAAAGTTTCATTGAGGTTCGGAAAGTTTGAGCAAATGTTTCGAGGCGTATACTACCCTTTATTAGTAAGGGCTATCGACGTAAAGGATGAACACAAAGATTCAATCATACGATAATTAGACGTTACGAATCGTAAATAGTTACCTGTATCTCATAGAGTCGAATGACAGCCATGTCTGTTAGGTTGTATAAAGCATTTTCCAGTTTAGGATGAGCCGACACCGCCAGAGCAACTGTGTTTACTTTGTTTACAATCCTAGTCGCGGTAACACTTTTAATCCACGCCCGTTTCGCTTGATTTTGTTTGATATCGGCGGGTAGCATATTCCCTGTTGTCCGGTAAACAAACATGACAAGGGCAACTGGCAAGTCTGAAACGTGAAAAAGCATCGCATCAAGGCTGATATTTTTTTTTAATTGCCGGACTCTCTCAGTAGGAAAGTTAAACAAATTTTTTTACAACATTGAAACATGTGCGTGTACGCGCAGACGAGTATGTGTGTCATTATAGTCAAAGGTGCCGGAAATGTTATTCTTCCCACAGCAAGCCTGCGTAGAATGCAAACTTTGACAAATGAGTACACTGCATGTTCTACAAGGTAGGATCAGGTATTGTTTCTCCACGATGGAGACCTTACCACTTTCATTTGCTTGAAATTGATCGAGGAATTGTCGTGAAAATGTTACGCTCTCGTGTATCGACATTGTGCCGTTGCTTACAAGAGTCCGCTTCTTTCTTTTCTTTGCCAGACCAGACCCACGGTCGACGAAATATCCAAGAAGATCTGAGATGTTATAACATAAAAATCCGTGTCAGTTAGATTTTGTCGCAGTCTACAAAATTTAACAAAGTTCAGTGTCATTTATCGATGAATATCGATGAATGATTTTAGTGGACGACTTGTCAGTGTTCACATATTATTGCACTATGCCAGTGACACATACTAAATTAGTGAGAAGATTTAAGCAAAGACTTAGTGAATGAGGTGTATTTACTGTACATACCTTTTGAACACTTTTTGGTAAAAGGTGGCAAGCATCGTGAAATATGAAAAACCCATCCGACTATAGTTTGCCATATTCTTGCCGCACTTCACGCATCTCTAATAAAATTCTTTGAAATCAAGCATTACCCAGGACCCGAATAGTGTCGCTAAACATGTTTGGAATGATTCAAACAGTGTTTCCATCACCTCTGTCGCACGGATTGCATTAAATGATAATTGCTGTCGAAAGAATCCTTAACAACGTTTAACACATACCAATATTTTTGCTCTGCAGAAAGAGGTCTTTTCCTGTCTGTACCATGTATAAATACACAGTAGCACCAAAATCTTCCGTTGCGGA
Source organism: Ptychodera flava (assembly GCA_001465055.1). NCBI lineage: Eukaryota > Metazoa > Hemichordata > Enteropneusta > Ptychoderidae > Ptychodera > Ptychodera flava. The sequence goes on along the minus strand of LD347119.1, from coordinate 661,914 downwards.
TAATATGGAAACAGCGCTGCCATCTGAACCAAGATTCTGCAAAGTGTGGATAGAAATCAATATTGTATGCACTAATGGTTCCTGCAAATACACGGTATGCGGTGTCCCCTTAAAACAAACGAGGTAAAGATTGCGGCCACGAGGCAAAAATACATTTGCTTGGTAGGTCAAATGTCTTATAATTTTGAGATTATTAAAAAACATTAATTGTAACATGGTAAAATATGAACAACTTTGCTGTGTCCTGATAATAATGGGGAGGCACCTTGGTACAGTGGTTAGGGTACCGGACTTACAATCGGAGGATGGTGAGTTCGGAACCCGGCAAGTCTAGAGTAAGGGACGAGAGAACGGTGAGTTTGAGACTCCAGCACGATGTTTGCCCTTGAGCAAGGAACTTTAGTCCTCATTGCTCAATTGGGTAGTGGGTTATGGGTACCTCATCCTGTAATCGGGTTCGCCTGTTGGATGAGTAATAAAATAAATAATATAAAATAAAGTAAAATCTGACGCGTTTCATCGGAAATGCGATTACCCTTAAATGATACAATGCTAACCAGGTGAATTTACTCTCGATGATTAAACTTTAATTCTGAAAGATCAAACTGAGCTATATTTTTTTATCCGACAATCGACGTTTGTACATGCATGTCAATGTCATTAATTTTCGTCATGATAAGTGTAAACATAACAACAACTTCAGAATAATGATATTCAGACCTGTTAAACATGTTCAAGTGAATTATTCTGGAATATAAGACCTCTAAGAAATTTTTGAACGACAGAATAACCACGTATTCTGCCTAGTGATCACGCAGGCTTGTAACGTGGTTTTGTGCTAGTCAATGCAACCGATGCAATTTGACGACACATTTCAGTACCTACCCTGTAAGTTTGCCCCCATTGTCCTTCAACCCTCAGATCGAGGCTGTTGCTGCAGGCCAGAAGAAATTGCTAGAATTATAATGCAGAGAAATGAAACATTAGGCCTAGCTTTAGCATGGCAAAACATTCTTGATATCTTGGTCAGATATCATTTTTTGTATTGCCTTATATTTTACTGGCCTAAACTTTACAAATTTATATCCGGCGGGCGTAATGTTAATGTTTTAAATGGGGTTGTCGACCAACATTTTTTGCCGAAGATCAATCACTTAAGTGGTGAATGGTGAAGTGGGGCTGGGCAATAATATACTCATGATATACTCATGGTCAGTGCACTTCAATGATTCTCTAGGTCTGATAGTAGTTTGGTTCCCTGTCCCATTTCTCCCGTCGGTTGCGCTGCTCGAACAGCGAAGCCTGCGTAGAAATGCGACAGTGGACCAAATTTGTCCGATAGATGTAGCGCCCTCGCAGTGTAAAAGTTAGCCAATGACAGAGTTCAAATTACAAAGGTACCCGGTAAAAAATTTATGCACGGGTGCTAAAATGTGATTATAGAAATTATACGATCCGTACCTCAATCAGCGGTAGAAGTTCGTGTATTATACTGTCATCCCTGTTAAAGTATTTGTTACGGGCAATGGTGGCCAAAATATCTCTGGCGACCAAGATGTCGCCACCAGTTAGCGTCTCACCACTTTGGAGAGTATCGCTCAACTGCTCTAAGACGTCTGTAGACTTGGCAGTGTCATTCAAGGTGCTTTTCTGGAACAAAGCAAAATAGGAGTCGATTCACTTGCACAGTCGATATTGTTTAAAGTTATATCTGTAAACATAGGTGAAAGTTGGCACAATGATTTAGCGGGGAAAATACCAAAAATATATTTCTGACATCAATTTAAATCTGCCATTGGATATCCGTGAACAGTGATGATAGTTAAACAAAGTATAAGTGAAAGTATAAGGAGTCACGTTGTTCCACAAAACACCGATTTCGGACATAAGATTGCTACTTTTTATCCAAGTGACCATATTTGTTTGTGAGAATAAAACATGTATGGAAACACTGTATACAAAATCAAAGCAAATGTTCATGTTCATGTCAAGATAATACGCACCTCGAAAGTAAATCACTTAAATTTTTTGCTGAGCCTCACACTTTCCTCATTGAAACTTCCAACTGTACTCTTACCAAATCAAGAACAAAAATCAGGGGTCATCGCGAATCATTTAGAGCAAGAGAAACAATATAAGGATATAGTTTTAATCAATAAAATTTTCGATTTTGAAAAACTAAGTCTGTGAAAATTATTCTTATTCCCAGACTGTTAAAGTGAGCCCTCACAAGTGGTAGATCAGAAAAGTTTGAGAGTCCAAATATCTGTCCCCGAGGCGCATTCTATCTTAAGGACTCATATTTGAGTTACCTTCTAAAAGACATGCATATCGTTCAATACTACAGGGGCACCTGTCAAAGAAACTTATAAGAACAGCACTTTGCACTAAATATTTGGTTAACACCTCGGTAAATATTAACCTGAATGGGCGACCTCAGTGTAATTTACATTAATTCTGCATGATTCAGATGCAAACGTCACACACAGACTGTATGCATGACTACGTCTGTCAGTTTATACGTGAATTACAGGTTACACAAATGAAATTCGACTCATAGGTTCGTCGACGTGAAAACCCTAGTGCGTGCAATCCCTTTCGAGCATCTGCTTATGTGTCCGAGTTTATAATTGGTTGACTACTCACATTCAAAAACTTCTGCAATTCTGACATCTCATCACCCACACAATATGTTGTGTCCGGCTCGGCCCAGGCACCATGCTCATCACAATAGCGTCTCATTATTCCTAAAGCAATTTGTTTCAAATTATCAATTTTAACAAAGTATCTAGGGATGACTTCCATACATCATATCATCAAAAATATTCCCATTTGAACAATATGTTACATTAATTAGAAAATTTATCATGCATGTCGCAAACCATACGGAAGGCCTGGTGTTCCTTATAAGGCAAATGTAACAGAGAACAGTCAAGCTATCCTACAATATTTGCTGCAGTTTTTACATTGTAGTCTCTCAATGCACATAGACAATAGAATTCTTGCTTCTGTTGTCCATGGCCAATGTGAGTACATCGACTGAATTTAATACCGAAACCTACTAGAATTGACTAGGCATTGTAACAAGCTTACCGTCAGCATTTGGACATTGTAGCCAATCGGTGTATTCGTTTGCAGGGGTTGCTTTCCATTCAATACCCAAAACGGCATCGTGCTTCAACTTACAAAATTTGCCTGCAATTAACAGCATTAGATCACATGGCGGCTTTAATCTTCAATACCTTTTGCACCATATTTTTTGCGACAAATTTCGAGAAATTCACATATTGCTGTCTAAAAAGGAATGCTTCTACAAATGCATGACGACACAAGGAGATAATTTTTTCATGTCACTAATCTTCTGTGGCTGCTGTATTACGCCAGCCTGAAAATGGAACAATTTACCGAATGTTGAAATACATTTGGATTATTAATGACATATTTGTTAATTTGCTTTCATAACATATTAGGGCAACGGCACTGCGTACAACAACTTCCAAACTACCATACAATATACCCGAGAGTTAAGCCATATACTTTTAGGATTAGTGGTCAGAGTTCGATAACAACGCCTAAGAGAACAAACAAGATCAACATTTGTTAATTTTTTCCGTGATGGTAATATTGACGATTCAAATGCGATGCTAAACTACATGTATAAATGCTCCGGCCAGATGAATGTACTTGGCAACTTGCTAACAAGAGGCTGAAGGGTTTCAAACAACATTTTTGCCGATGCATTAACATTAATTTTTCTCAATATGAACTGAAATGTCTACATTTTCACAGCATTTTCTAATGTTTATCCAATTTAATTGTGGTTGCTAAGTTGCCTGATTCACGGTGTGGGTGTTAATTTCATTCATTTGCATAAAGGGGACTTCTGCGTTAATGTAATGTGCTACCGGTGAGTACTTAGCAACTTTTTAATGTGCAAAAACTATCCTCCGCTTTTGCAAAGGACAACGTTTACTATGAAATTAATTTAAAATTGGACATTGCAAATACGCCTTGGAAATTATTGGCATTACATCTCTAATAAAACATTGCCGTATTATTCGTTTCACCAGGCAACTGATATTTATGCCTTGTCGATTTTTTTGAGGGGGAGGGCCACTCGCCTGCTCAATGCCATCGCTCACAACAGTTTACTGGAGGAAAGAATACTCTAATCTAACTTGAGGAAAGTTATATATCAATTTCACTGTAAACTTTTTGAAAGAACTGTGACAGATTACCTCGGATGTTTTTGTTCAGTATCATTTATGGATCAAGAATAATAGGTACTGTTAGGTGACGTTGGCTTGGTCGGCAAATTCATGTATTTTGTTCTGATTGACGTTTTACTGTCTTCACTTACTGTTAGTTGCGCCTTCCGCGCCTGGGTAAGCTTATACGTATGGAATGTACGTTTACAAATGCCAGCGAACAATGCATAACTAGGCAAAAAAATAAACATGTAGCTTCTTTGAAGACTGGGGTAAATGTTCTGCTACGTTGGAGCATCACACTAATTTTCACAATTAAAATGGGAAAATCGATGTAAAAATGGAATTAAGACACTCGAATGAGAGCAATAAAACACGGGCGTTTTGGATACACTCTACGTCATAATGTGAGGCAAAATGATACATATTAAACTTTTTATGGAAGAAGGATGGGCGGCATACATTGACACAGATGACAAAAAAGCAATCAACCGTAGGGCAGACAGGGAAAGGAGTGGATTGGCAGGAAACACCTCTTCCGGTCTGATTTGTCTATCCGCTAACGTAATTGAGTGGACAGTGAATAGTTCACTTTTCAGGTTTCAATCGTAAAAGTCAAGTTGACTTTTTCATTTATTTCGAACCAGTGCAGTACATTGACCCGCTTTGTACGCGTACAGCCCGTTCTACGGTGTTTTTATGTATTCTGTTATTCTGTTCCTCGACTACCTATTATAACGCTGGTTATTCCTCAATGGGAGACAATTATACACGGTACCCGGAAACTAACATCACACGTTTTATCTACACTATATATATATATATATATATATATATATATATATATATATATATATATATATATATATATATATATATATATATATGTATATATTATCGACATTTAGCTTCTAATAAAGATGGGTGAATTCAGAATTTACACTTTCATTTTTCCTGTTTTAAACTTCGTTCAATATGTTCGGTAATCATTATCGTAACAATTGTATTCTAGAAAAAGTGACAATTAAAAGGGTTCTTTCGCATAAACATAAACCAGGTCCTGTATACACTGGCATCATAAAATAATTGAACCGTCGTCTGAATCAATAAGTGTTCTATTTTACCTTCATTTTTCGGTTTTTCCAAACTTCCCGTTGTCGGTTGACTTGAAACGCAGAAAGTAAATTCGCTCGCTCGTACAAACCCAGTCTTACAAACACACTTGAAACTGCCTATTGTATTGACACAAAATGCGTTGCGACCACAGATATTCTCAGGCTGTTTTGTTTCACATTCGTCTACATCTGAAATACAACTCTTACGATTAGGAATTATTTAAGATCGACAAATATTATAAAGTCACGGTTGACTTGCGTAATATCCTAAATGCTATTTAGGATTTCACGTTTGTTGAAATTAACATATCGTAAGAGACCGATCACATTGTATGTCTTTCGTAGCTGCGTCGATGACTTGCGTTACAAACTAATTAATGATGAGACCGTCTTGCGGTCAAATTTGATTCTTGAGGTCAAATTTGATACCTAAATGAATCTTAAAATTTGAAGACACCGTACGGTTATTTAAATAAAATATCCATACAGAGCTGATAATTCAATTTTCCGTTGCTCGTTAACATTTACAGCTTACATCATGATTCATTATAGACAATTTTGCTATAGATTTAATAAATTTACCCTGAAGTTAAAAATTGTCAAACATATGTCAGTGGTTGGGGTAAAATGCGCCATTACAAATGGATGAACACGGCTCATTACGCTTCACATATTAAATTTGAATCACTCAAGAAAATTACTTCCAAATAAAAGGTTTAGAACAGTATATGCCAAAAATCGTCAATATATACTGCCAGCATAATTAATGCAAAGCAAAGTCTCCAGCTCAGCACGAGAGGCAATCGATACACACCCCAAATTCTAGAATTGTTGTTCGGTTGTTGGTTCTTTCCTCATTCTGCGAAAAAAAACCATGAAACCTTTCAAAGCCAAACAACACTAAAGTTGTGTATAAGTTATAACGACGGAGGTCTTACCTTTGCATAGTGGTGGGACAGGAAACCAATGTCCATCATCGCAAGTTGCAGTATTTCGATGTGTTTGGTAACCAGTCCCGCATATTACAGCAACGTATCCACCATGCAATACATTCAAACGAACTGCACGTATATTGTAAGGTACACCAGTTCCATGTGTTACCGTAAATGAGTGTATTTCGTAAGAGCACGGTTTCTTTGGCTTTTGACTAACTGGAAAATCAGTGTTTGGCCAAGACATTTGAGCCGTTGTCAAACTTTTCGAGGTTGGCAAATCTGATTGATGCGTATTTGCCTTGGTAAACAACTTCTCTGGTTGTGCGGGAGTTGATCGGCCATCTCCAGTTGTCATATAACTTTGACCTGACGTTGAGGCATCTTTGATACTTCTTGTCGAAGTTCTTCGCTCACCAACTATAAATGTTGACAAGGTTTGGTGAAAGTCAGAAAGGGGAGTATCTGATTGATGAACATTTGGCTTGGTAGCCAACTTCCCTGTTACCGCAGAGTTAGTCGGTTTTGCTGGAGTAGATCGGTCGTCTCCGGTTGTCATATCGGTTTGAGCTGACATTGACGCTTCTTCGTTGCTCAATGTCGAAGTTCCATGTTCAATTATAACTGTCGACAAAGTCAGATGAATGTAGGAAAGAAGAGTATTTTTTATTATATTACAGCTTTGTCAATACCAGTGAATTTTGTTACGTCATATCTACACATGATAATGTATTCCATTATTCGGCATTGCGGCCCCACAGCGAGCATCAATCCAAGTATTTTTTTTTTGAATACGTAAAAAGGACTACGCATTTAAAAGGAGGGAAAATATCGGATAAACCATGTGATACACAAAACGATAAATCTTGATAATGGTGCACAATACTGATAATAATGTCTTACTGTACGATTTTTCACATTTTTAGTCCTTCCGCACGCACTTGTCGTCTGCTCTGTCTGGCTCGCGCTCAGCATGCAGTCCCCGTCCGATACGCTGGTTGTACTCACACTCCAAACAGTGGCGGCGCTCTCCCGCTTTCACCACTGCTGCCACGGGTGACAAAAATGTGGTGATTTATCACATTTTTACGAACTTCGGCTTGATTGCAAATTTTAATAATGTCATGCTCTGTAATGTATTGCTATATTTAATTTCAAAGTCAAAGAATAAAGTATAAAAGATGTCTTTATGTTGGTTTTTGTCGTATATTTGCGAAAATAGTTGGACCTACTTTTCGTGGGGGAATGTGTCTGATACAATAACGTGAGTGAAGGGTGGCACGAAGCAGAAAACATTGAAACGGCACTTTCATTTCTCAACTTATTGCATGATAACACACTTTGAAAAGTGAGCAAGTACAATAAAACATGATCACATCTTGAACACTCCTACCAGGTAATGGCCAGCATTGAAATGAACTTTACGGGTGATAACATAAAAAAGGATTCTCATATAAGCTTTAAAAACTAGCAGCACTCACTGTTGAGAAAAAAAAAAACTTTTGTGTCTTTTATTTATTTATATTTTATTTCATATTATTTAAATTTCTATCATTACTTTACTAAATAGCAAAAAAATGAAAGTTTCTATCACATGATACTCTCACAATGCCTCTGGCACTCATTTAAATTACTGGTAAATAATCCGTGACATTTTGCGACAAAACAATATATATATATTAGACATAAGCTTATATACATAGATTTATTGCTTAAATATCACTCTCCTTTCTTTTAAGTGCATCTGAACGACTCGCTTTCAAAATCTTTTGGCAGGCCATTCTTTTTTCGCCGTACACAATACGGCCAAATGATTATTTCAATAATATCGTTTTAACTGGATAAAGACGTATATCATTTGATCCAGACATGTTATTGAAAGGGATATAGTCATCCAAGCTGCGCTTAAAGGTCGTATGGGACCCGTACGACCAATGTAAACACTGTATCCAGGATAAAATGGTGATTGATGAAAGTTAAAACATATATCTGTCATAATCTACATCGTATAATTGAAATGTTACAGCTATAATGATGGGATGCACCTAGATATCGTGCACGAAATACATTGTTTGTAAACAAGAAACTCGCACAGGCGCAGTTCCGACTACTGTTTCCCATATGTATTCAGTATTTCGGTATTTCTGTTTTTAGTCTAATACTAGATTTCTCTATTGCTAGTACATCGTCGCATTCGATGATTTGGTTTGGATTTGGCCGAGGGGTGCAGAGGGCTAAATTTATTGCTAGGTGATTTGCTGACATAGTGGCAAAATATAAGATTACAAAAATGTCGACAAATGTCAAAGTGTTGAGGATTCATACAATCTTATGTAACTAGAGCCTTGTTGATGGCGGCATCTTTTTTCGTTTGAATTCGGTCGTCATTTGCAGATTCTTTGTGATGGTTTTACTTCAAGCTATTTTCAAGTGTCGATCATGTAAAACTTAGTTTGGAAAAGGAAATTTGACGACTTTGAAATTCGTGATGTAAACTATCTCAGGATAATATTTCATTAGTCATAAAATAAGGGCAACTTATTTTTTGCCTGAGTAATATACCATATGTCGCTTGCCTTTTTCCCCTTCCTCTAACTCTGAGCCTACATTGACTATCTCGAGAGAACGACATCGTGTCGATTGAGGCAAATGACATGGTAGCAGAGATGCTACGACTTGCACAAGAGGCAGTAGCAAATTTCAAATTACTTTAGGCGTATGGCTGTCGTCATCGGAACGTTTTGTGATTGACATGTGTACGATTTGTTGAGTATCAAAGGAGGATTTCCGATATGGAAATAATGATGACAACATCATTAATCTTTATCTATTTCCAAAAAGACTGCCTGCAGTCACGTTTTTGGGACCCTTCAGTTCAGCAGGTATCATTATTTTAAAGGGAAACAGTCTTTATTACAATATTGGGCATTCGTCCAATAGCGATATATGAGAAACTTAAAGTTAGAATCTAATGTTCCTCAATGCAACATGTTATAGAAAAATCACATTTCCCAGAATATTTCAAATATAAATTATTAGGTTTAATATTCAAAAAACTAATTGGCCGCCAAATGTACCGCAAATGCTTTAGATTCTAAAACGTTACATTGACGGTGTTTAGTTTGCAAAGCAAAGTATGGCGATCAAGATTGTCCCGTATGCAAATCGTCATGCGAGATATCAATACATCAGTATATGCAGGGATTGACCGAAAATGCAAGTATGAAAATTAAATAGGAAATTAGCTTATTGCCGAAATACCGATAGGTCGATTTACCAATTTTAAAAAGGTATATCGATTTGCCGCAAAATATCACGAATATTCCTATTTCTCATCTTTAGTATAGACTTCATCCATCCCTGTTGGATGTAGTCTCAAGTTTCAAGACAATCAGATGCAAATGATGCAGGAACGAGAGCAACAATTACGTCTGCTGCCATAGGATTACGTCAGATGATAGAAAACTCTATTCTTCCATTGTAATTTTCATGAAACTTGGCACATTGCCCTGTCAAAACAGACCAGATTTCAATACGCTAGATATTAAGATAAACCCCACAAAAGGTTTCACATGACAGCTTTTTGCCATGCAAATTTCTGCGAGAGCGTTTGCCAGCGTAATGAGTTAGTGGGTGTGTGTGTGTGTCAATATGTACTGACTGATAACAGTGAATTTTAAATTTGACGCCTAAACCAAGCATGGCCAGTGATAGGACAGAAACGCCGTTCCACTGATCACGAACACCCCCATCAAGTGTAACATTTTGTTCATCGGGTCCTAAACGCTCGGGTCCTAAGTTTTCTAGACAAAGCATAAAGAAAATTTTCACTGGCGCTTTATGCTTTCTCAAACAAGCAGGTCTTTGATGCTGAAGGAATATGACTAGAAAGTCTATTTCATAAGGAAGCAGCGGCATTCATCTGTGTAGTCGTAGCTCTCGTTTTTCTCGGACGAATATGGATTGCAAAGGGAAACTCCGAGTCGTGCAACGGAAAAAAGTTTTTCCGTCGCAACGTACGAGAGTTAGCTATTGCTGCCGCTACGGCGACATATGATAAAGAACGATCATCATAATTTGAGTCTTGTTGGTTGAGTTTTAAGAGAAACTTCGTCACTTGAACAGAGAGATCTGAATTCTGGTTTATGAAATCGAAAACTTTAGTGTATACACATTCCTCATAACAAGACCAATTATTACGCTATTAATAACAAGTTATTAATAGCGTAATACTGTCAGTAAAATTGTCTCGGGTTCATTGGAGGAGAAAGGAAAAAACTGAGCCATGATTCTTGAAGTTGGCCGGCAATGTTAGCCGTAAGTTGCGTACAGCCTTCGTGCGCTCCCGGCGTTACACGGGCTAACCGGCATGTGAGCATTTTTTCAGTTTGTCTGTGAATGAGTCAGCATATCAAAATTAGACTACAGTATATCAAAATTGGACCACATATGTATATCTCACATGGATATACTAGGCTTACATTAGATAAAAGAAAAAACAGTTAACCGCCAGCTAAGTACAAAGCACGGATCGAGGTACGGGCCCGGGTACGGGCTGAGCGAATCCTGGTCCCCGTGAACGCTAGCGCTTACAAACAGGCGAAGTTGGTCAGTTTTTGTGTTATTGTTATGTCCCATTAGCCGAAATGTTCTGTGTCTGTGAATGCCGGACCCTTGTCCATAACAACGGAGAAAACATCAGTTTTCTAGTCATTCAAGTCACTTGAACTGGACCATTGATACATGTCATACCGTCGTACCGATCGACATGATCGCAAGCGTAGCACTTGGAGCTTACGGACATAAGCGAGCGCGTTCATGTATGGCCGTGGTTTTAGGGGCTGTGGGGCTTAAATACTCGAAATTATCGTGTGTCGCAGCGCATTTCTTTTCATTTTCGACAAAAAATGGTGACTTTGGTATTTACAACATAAAATGCTCTTTTAATAGTTTGCTAGTATCCGTTTCAACTCACATCGTTTGGTCTCGCCGTTCTCAACTACCGAAAATCCAGTCGTTGTGGACTGGCCAGGTGGGAATGCAGAGAAATACTTAGAAGAGCCAAGTGTAGAATTTGGGACTCAGTGGAGATAATTTGTTTGCGTTCCTGCCAGCCTTATCCGAAGCAGTCTTTGTAGTTTTATCACCCTCGTTCACGCTGAATATTCATTGACGTGGGCACTATCCGGTTCTCGGGGCCTTGACCGTATAGTGCCCACGTCAAAACTTGTATGGCCAAAAGCTGGAATGCAAAAGTTATGTGAAAAATAGGCTTACTCGGCATTTTGTTATGTTATTTACAAAATTTAGTACCTTAATTATATTTTTAAAACTAGAGCGGTGGACTAATTTTTATTGTTTACTTTGAAAATCCGCGTTCTAAAGCGTGACATTTTCACTTTCTTTATTGTGATTCTCAAAGACAAATATTTATACATATTTATACATATTTTATTGATATTTCAAAGTTGCTGTCCCCACCTTCATCTACCAAGAGTGTTCCACGTCCTCTGATGTCAAGTTTACATGCTGATATACCGCATGGTTTTAAAATGCTTATTTGATCACGTTGAATTATATTCAACGGACATACGACTACGGTGCCGTCCCTTTAACAGAGTCATTTTTTTCGCTTCATCATCTGTGTCAACAGAAGGAAAATGATACTTTTCCCGCAATCTGATTAAAATCAGATGTAGAGTACGGCGACGTCTTCTTATGCGTACGCGGTATCCGCGCTGTCGCCTCTCCCGTAGCTACAATGTCTCCTTCCCGGGGTCTCCTTTTGAGTTCCAAACACTTTGTAGCACTTCTGTCGTGGTTTTTACGTTTATACCTCGGTTGCGCGCGTCCAAAACTCGTGTTACCACAGGGAACAGATGAAAGGACCCTGGGGTGGGGAGGAGGGTTTTTTGTGTGCAACGGTTTACCTTATTTGATTTTATTAATTTTGACTGTGATATTTCAAAT
>LD347119.1:626143-646392 GCA_001465055.1 Ptychodera flava | reverse complement strand
CGAAATGATTGACTGGAAATAAAACAGTAAAAGAACCTGGGAACCGCCGAAACACAGACCACTTTATGGAGCGCTAATAAGGCGTGGCCACCTGACACCCGGCCATTATAAAGACATAATGATCGTATTGATCAGCTGATACCATGCAGCTCGCTGATCATGCTGATGTCGATGCATGAACATTCCGTTTTCTTCATGTCTTTTCGAATGACATGATATCTAAAGGTGATGTTTCAAGTTCGATATAGACGGTAGGGATGTCCTTTTCATTTCCTTAGAAAATACATCGTTTTTTAATTCCAAATTGAACCGTCAAAGTGCTGTTCATTTTTTGTATGGAACGTGCGTGTTCAGTGCAGTACAGTGTGGAGTGCATGTAAATGTATACAGTATACAGACCCGGTAGTGGCAGTCCCCGGGTTGGTGGGTACCCAAGCGCGTTAACAAATTCACGGAAAAGGGGGTGTTTTTCTTCAGTCATCTCGGAGATTCTAGGTCCGTTAAATCGAGAAAAAGGGGTACTTTTTCAGAGTAACCTCCGAGATTAGGGGTAGTCCTTTCATAATCTCCCTAGGACACTAAATCTGGTCTAGTCTCACTCACAAAGAAACGGATAAGGAAGATGATTGTGTATGAATGCACCGTCCCTGTGACTAAAATCAGGTGAGGACAAACTGTCAAACATTTGTGATGTATGTACATGTATACAAAGTCAACCTCCAGGGTCAACCCTGGAAGTCAACATACTAACCTCCTAGATTTCGAAAATAAGGGTATGTTTTTTACAGCTAATTTCTCCCAGATTTGCCACAAATAGGGGGTGTTTTTCTCAGAAATATTCTAGGAAAGGGGGTACTTTTCAAACTTGGGTAACAAGCATGGGTACCCACCAACCTGGGGAGAGTCACGGCCGGGTATACAGAGTCAGGGCCGATTATGCCGGACGACGGTCACTGGCTTCAAACTCAGTTTAAATTTCATTTTTTATTCGTTTTCTACAACTACAAATTCACTGGCATTGCAAAACTATACAAAATAGCAATAATGCACCCCTCTCGGCCCGTAATGGACTCAAGTAAACTTTGCGCCTCATACATCATGTCATGCAAAGTTTGCTTTCGTCCATTATGAGCAGGGAGAGGGGTGCATTATTGCTTAAGTAATTGTACATAAAATTTCGTTCGTTAACGGAATTTTATGTGAGGAACGAAAGTTGTCGTTCGTCGAATGACTTGATGTTTGTGCCCTCTACGTGGCTTTACCGAAGATCATACGGTACTTACTCTCTCTCTCTCTCTCCCTCTCTCTCTCTCTCTCTCTCTCTGGTATAGAGTAACTCAAAATTAAACTGTGCTTATGCGTCGTCCTGTATCTCGTATGATATCGTGCACTTGGCAATTTAGTAATGCTAGGTTTAGTTTCGAAAAAATATTACATTCCGTCCGCGTTGCACATTGAACAAATCGCAGTTTACGCTTTCTGTCTCATTTTGCAAATATAAGTGAATATCTGTTTACAATTAGAGACGGTGGCGGTCTTGAAAACGTCCCATATATCGCGATAGTCAGCAACGTAATCCTAATTGACCAATAAAAGTATCTAGAGTTGATGACATCTTGACATCATTATGTCACTTTGATGAATTGTCAGTCTTCCCTCTCACAGAATCCATACTTGACAATCTCTTTGGAAGTGCAGCCATTCCTTGGATCTTGACAGTACCAGGATGACTGCACATTCAAACAGACTCCTACTTACCACTTTTTTTCTCACATATGAATTTTCGTTGTTCATAACAGCCAATATTAAACCAACCCTGCGAATTGGTTTCGTCAATGCGCGTTACAACGCAATTGTTTATGAACCCCCATTCGGGCTGACCATTCGCCCAGGATGGTGTGCTTAAAGCCGTTCTGTCCACCCACTGCCAATCCAATGATGTCAACTGCAATAAACAAAATAACGGCCCAATTAAGATACAGCAAAGGAAAATAGCTTCAGCATTATCTGAGCATCGGTCACGAATAGATGAAGATGCTCATGCTCTGTTTCATCAAAGTGTCATCACACATCTTACGCTCGAGACAGATGCGGAAGGCCGTTCGATTGACTGAACAATGTTTGATAGTGACTCTTTATTGTATATCAATCATTTCATAGTTTGAATGCTTATAAAGTAAAATTAATGCTTAAGCGAAAACTTGTTAACAAGGGAATTTACTTTTATTATTATTATTATTATTATTATTATTATTATTATTATTACAAGTTTAGGGGCTATAAGTATTATATAGAAATGTAATAACAATTCATTGAAGCTGTTGGAATTCTAAAAAAAAGGTGTTGTTATTTATTTTTATTTTGTCAATAGTGGTGACTTCCAATTGTCGTACGTATATTCTCTCCGCCAAGTTAGATAGGTGTTTCGTTTGACATCACTACCCTTATGAATATTCATATACTTGCAAAAACCAACAGTCGTAATGTCTGGCAGCGCGTGTTCACAGCTGCTGAGCTGCACAGCGTAGCCTTCGAATGCAGGCCCATCGTGGGCGCCCACAAACAAGGCACAGCGACTGTGGAGAGTCTATGCCAGTGCATGGATGTAAATTTTACATCCATGGCCATGAAATGTTAAACGTATCTTCAGCGTGGCATATGTAGTTGTGGCGAAAACCATAAACCCTCTCCCTGTGCCGACGTTGTTGGGTTTTATTTTGTTCATGTGCATTTACTATAAGCAATCGAGGAAGTTTTGGGATGAAAATAGAGCAAAAGCATGAGTTTTTCCGCGAAATCTGTGCTGCAAATATAACTTCACGCATGCGCACTCGTTTGCCAGTGTAGTCTGCCAATATGAGCATGCGCAATTGAGTCTACCTGCGCGTGAATTTGTCGTCTGTAGACTACGTCTCGTACTATAATCATGTCGTCGAGCTTTGCATGTTGACAGAAACTGGAATTACTGCAGAAAATACCTTTCAGGACATAACATGTGAGTCTCTAAGGTAACAAGTGGGACGTTTAGGAAATCATTTCAGAAACTTCACGCCGCCTGTGGCCATATTGTGGAGTATAAGCTTATACGTACCTGGAGCATATACAGTATTTATACTATACATATTGCCGAATTGTATGCGATGGAATTATGGGTTTCACGTCGTTCAATCGTTTAGATGGAAATGCCGCCCTTCTCCAAACTTTGAAAAATTAGGGTGACAGACTTTGGAATGCTAACTCTTGTATAACAATGACGTACTTTAATGAGAAGACATTTGTATTCGAGCACGGCTACAGTTTTTGATTTGAGAATTATCATCATGTCGGATTCACTGAAACAGTGAGTATTCAACAACTTTTTCCTGTGTCCATGTAGCACTTGTGCAAAAATAAGCGAATCCATAGGCCTTTGGCGAATCAATAAATGCGTTTTTCACCAATCTGAAACGTTGAAAGATGCGTCCGTTACTTTGGGACGAGCTAGATAAATGCAGTCAAACCCAGCTGGGCATAGAAATTTGCCATAGTATGACTTTGTTCTGGAGACGACCGACCGTACTGTGGAACTTTGCAACAAAGTTTCAATAGCTGAACTGACGTACTTGAATGACAGGTACAGAAAACGATGGCCAATAAAAACGCATTCTCGTTGCATTTTGATAATAATGTATCAATCACAATGACACGGAAATTATGCCTCCTCCCAACAGAAGGGCCATGGTCTATTTCTAGCCCTGCTACAGTATGTCTTAGTGCTGATGAAATTTCGGCGATATTGTTTTCATGTTGTCATCGCGATTTTTAAAATTTGCATACAACTCTGAGAGTGAAACGTGTTCATAGGTCACAAAACTCACACTGTCGTCCATTATACCTGTTTCCGTGGAATAAAGGTGTGCAAGTATACACATCAAAAGACTAGAAAATTCACTTCATGGGCAGAATCTTTTAAATTAGCCCTCTCTTGTCTGGTTAACGAAAAAAGATACCCCTGATCTAATATGCATGGATTACCAGCCACTGGGCTACCAACTTCAGAAAATGGTAGCCCAAGTGGACTACCAGGGAAAAAAGTTAATTTTGAGCCCTGGGCAGTATTAAACATGAAACATTTAACTTGTAATATCTCCCCCTTGTCTTGGCCTGCTGGGTTTAAAAAATGTTTAAACGTATACAGGGACCATGTTCAAATTTAGCCATTGCTACCATAGAAAGGGGAGATCAAGCAAATCATAGAGTTTATGGGGTCACGCCAGGTCACACAAAAAGTAATGTACCACTACATGGCCATAATTTTACTTTAGTTAAACAATCAGAAATAATTTGTCTTCATTATTCTTCCTGGAATTAGGCAAAGAAATCAAAATAAATCATTATAAAATGAACATTAATACGTCGTTAATTACAAATCCATAAAAAAATAAGTACCAGTGAAATATGTTTTACATAAAACAAAAAAACTGTGCGCTACTGTTCCTGCTTGTGATAAATAATGGTACATTTGGTGATAAGGGGAATCGGGTTCGGATACTAGTAGAATTAATTTTAGTACATAAAATTAATTTGAAGGCATAAACTTAATTCGATGAATGCATAATAAGTTAGTACTATACTATATAACGCTTATTTGGGATGACTGCATGAAACAAAATTAAAAATGCTTGAAATATTATTTCTGGTCTATATAAAATTAATTCAACGCACTTAAATTAATGGAAAACAAGTTTGACCAATTATTATTATTATTCCTAGAATGAAGGCAAACAAATTGCAAATATTATTATTATAGAACAAATGTTAAAAGTTGTTACTTAGAAATCCAAAAAATAAATAAAAAACAGTAGGTTATGTTTTAACATAGATCCTCTCAAGGGTCTATGGTTTTAAATAAAAAACTGTGGTTACCTAAATGGTTACCATGGCAACATAAAACAAAAATGAACATGGAGTTCATGCTGTGATAAATACACTAAGGAGAAATTTGCATAGTAACTGGGATTACTTTCAATGGAATTTGGAAAAAAATTTGAAATTTTAAAATGCAAAAGGTTACTATGGAAACAGGGCAGTAAAAATGGATATCATATTTTGTCTGTTTACCCCAAAATATCCCTTTGGTATAATATTTCTGTTGATTACCGGATCTTTACACTGGATATTTGGTCTTTCTAACCCAAACTATCCCTTTGATATAACACATTCTGTTGATTACTGCATTTTAGGCGGAATCTTTGAAAAACTTGTAATTTTTACTCCTGAATGGTTGCCATGGAAACATCTCGCATTAAAATGAGTGTGAATTTTTTGATGTGCTAACCAGAAAAACCCTTATTATAAATTTTTTACATCAATCAATAATTCTTTAATAGGAATTAGGGAAAAAGTATCATTTTCAATACCAAAATAGTTACCATGGCAACTCAAAACATTATAATAAGTCTGATTTTTGTGTTCTCTGACCCGAACTCCCCCACCTGATAATTTTCATATCAATTAAAGTAACTTTTCATGGGGTATTAGGAAAAAACTTAAATTTTCAACCCCTAAAATGGTTACCATGGAAACATGGGGCAGTAAAATCGATATCATAGTTGGTCTTTTCGACCCAAAATACCCTTCTGGTGAAATTTTCACGGAAATTGAACCTATTATTATTTGCGTTATTATTTCTATATAATACTTATATTAATTATTATTATTATTATTATTATTATTATTATTATTATTACAAGTTTAGGGGCTATAAGTATTATATAGAAATCTAATAATAGTTCATTTAAGCTGTGTGGGAATTCTGAAAAAGAGGTGTTGTATATTTTAATTTTGTCAATAGGGGTGACTTCCAATTGTTGTACGTGCAGCGCAGAATTATGCATCATACTGTACGGAGAGAGGGGGATATCATTAAGCCAAGGGGTAATTACGTAAATGCTTGTCAGAAAAGTGACACTAAGCAGTTTACGCGATACCAGCAGGCCTATACTTTAAACTTTTGCGCGAACTTTACGGATACACGTTCAATCGGTTCAATTTAATTTTGTTTTTAGTTTTCTTCCATCAAAAGTCACGACTATAAAAAAGATTTCCAACATAAATTAACAATCTCTCACTCTCTCTCTCTCTCTCTCTCTCTCTCTCTCTCTCTCTCTCTCTCTGTGTGCAGTGAAATTGCTATGTTGCGACCACCGAACGAATATTTTCCATACATAAGGGTAACATTAAAAGTTCATTATATGAATCTAACTTTATTGCTTAAGTTAGGTCTCAGACCCCCCCTCCCCCACTCTAACTTAACTGACCTAAAATTGAAAAACATTTCAGACACGTGTCCTGTACTAATTCTTTTTTATAAACGTACCAATGTACCAATGTACAATGGATTCATTTTGATGTATAATTTAAAACTTATTAAGACTTACTTCGTAAGCGTCATATTGGCATTGCAGAATAAATATTTTTCTGCATTTCGCATGTTTCGCCCTGGCAGTGTAGTCTGGAAAAGACCCTGCGATTCGCGTTCTTCTCTGCTGGAACACGCGCGCGCCCTTCAGAGACGCGACGCGAATCCCAGAGCATGCGCAATTGAGAGTGCGTGGCGTGACAGTAGAACGTCTCCGATCTCGTGCTATGGTGTCGTTGAGCTTTAAGAATGATGTAATTTGACAGAAACTGGAATTACAGCAGAGAATACTTTTCAGGATATCACATTTGAGTGTCTAAGGTACCAAGTAGGACGTTTAGGAAATCTTTTCAGAAAGTTCACGCCTTCTGTGGCCATTTTGTGGAGTATAAGCTTATAAGCTCACGTAACTGCGGCGTATACAGTATTTCTACTGACAGTACTGTACATATTGCCGGAACATATGCGATAGAATTTTGCGTTTCACATCCCCCAATCATTCAGATGGAAATGCCGCCCTTCTCCAAACTTGGAAAAAAACAGGGTGACAGACTTTGGAATGCTAACTCTTGTATAACAATGACGTAATTTAATGAGAAGATATTTGTATTCGTATTTTGATTCGAGAACTCTCATCATGGACCGTGGTTGTATTCAACAATCGAGAGTTCTAAAAATAAGCAAATCCACAGGCCTTTGGCAAATTAATAAATGCGTTTTTCACCAAGCTGAAAGGTTGAAATATGAGTCCGTCACTTTGGGAAGAGCTAGATAAATGCAGTTAAACCCAGCTGGGAAATTACGAAGACAACCGGCCGTGCGGTGGAACTTTGCAACAAAGTTTCAATATCTGAACTGGCGTACTTGATTGACAGACCCAGCAAACGATGGCCAATAAAAACGCATTCTCGTTGCATTTTGATAATAATATATCAATCACAATGACACAGAAATTATGCCTCCTCCCGACAGAAGGGCCATGGCCTATTTTTAGCCCTGCTACACTGTCTTAGTGCTGTAAAGGCCATGTTGTTGTCAGGTTGTCATGGCGACTTTTAAAATTTGCATACAACTCTGAGAGTTAAATGGGTTGTTAATAGGTCACAAAACTTTTGAGTCCCACTATCGTCCATTATACCTGTTTCCTTGGGTATTAAAGGTGTGCAAGTATACACATCAAAAGACTAGAAAATTCACTTCATGGGCAGAATCTTGTAAAATAGCCTTTTCTTGTCTGGTTAACGAAAAAAATACCCCTAATTTAAAATAGGCATGGGCTACAAGCCACTATCACTGGGCTACCAACTTCAGAAAGTGGTAGCCAAAGTGGACTACCGGGGAAAAAAGTTAATTTCGAGCCCTGGGCGGTATTAAACATGAAACATTTAACTTGTAATATTTCCCACTTGTCTTGGCCTGCTTGGTTTAAAAAGGTGTTTAAAGGTATACAGGCACCATGTTCAAATTTAGCCTTTGCTACCATGGAAAGGGGAGATATAGCTAATCATACAGTTTATGGGGTCATGCCAGGTCACACAAAAAACAATGCACCACTACGTGGTCATAATTTCACTTTAGTTAAACAATCAGAAATAATTTGTCTTCATTATTCTTCCTGGAATGAGGAAAAGAAATCAAAAGAAATTATTATAAAATGAAGATTAATACGTCGTTAATTATAATATATAAAATGAATAAGCACCAGTGAATTACGTTTTAAATAAAAAAAAACTGTGCGCTACTGTTACTGCCTGTGTTAATTAATGGTACATTGGGTGATAAGGGGAATTATTTTGAAGGCATAAACATAATTCGATGCATAATGAGTTAGTACTGTACTATATAACACTTATTTGGGATGACTGCATGAAACAAAATTAAAAATTCTTCAAAAATTATTTCTGGTCTATATAAAATTAATTCTAACACACTAAAATTAACGAAAAACATAATTTTGACCAGAATGGCCCCAGTACACATTATCTTTAATATTCATCCTAGAATGAAAGCAAAGAACAAATTTATAAGTTGTTACTTAGAAATCCATAAAATAAATAAAAACAGTGAATTATGTTTTAACATAGACACTCTCGAGGGTCTATGGTTTTAAATAAAAAAAACTGTGGTTACCAAAATGGTTACCAAGGCAACATAATACAAAAATGAACATGGAGTTCATGCTGTGATAAATACACTTAGGAGAGCATTTGCATAGTTACTGGGATTACTTTTAATGGAATTTGGAAAACAATTGAAATTTTAAAATGCAAATAAGTTACTATGGAAACACAAGGCAGTAAAAATTGATATCATATATTGTCTTTCTAACCAAAAATAACTCTTTGGTATAATATTTCTGTTGATTACTGGATTTTTACACTGGATATTTGGTCTTTCTAACCCAAATTATCCCTTTGATATTACACATTCTGTTGATTACTGGATTTTAGGTGGAATTTTTTAAAAACTAGTAATTTTTACTCCTGAATGGTTACCATTGAAACATCTCACATTAAAATGAGTGTGATATTTTTGGTGTGCTAACCAGAAAAACCCTTATGATCAAATTTTTACATCAATCAATCGTTCTCTATTAGGAATTAGGGAAAAAGTAACATTTTCAATCGCAAATAGTTACCATGGCAACTCAAAACATTAAAATAAGTCTAGTTTTTGTGTTCTCTGACCAGAACTTCCCCACCAGATAATTTTCATATCAATCAAAGTAACTTTTCGTGGGATATTAGAAAAACTGAAATTTTCCACCCCTAAAATGGTTACCATGGAAACATGGGGCAGTGAAATCGATATCATATTTGGTCTTTTCGACCCAAAATACCCTTATGGTGAAATCTTCACGGAAATTGAACATATTATTCGCGTTATTATTTCTATATAATACCTTTATTAATTATTATTATTATTATTATTATTATTATTATTATTATTATTATTATTATTACTTGGGCTATTTCACCAACAACAGTGATGCCAAACTCAAATACAGTGATGTTGAGGTGATTCATATGCTATATTTCCTAATTGACAACATATTTATCAAATTTGCTGGCATGACATTCAGGCAAACTATAGGCATTCCCATGGGCACAAACTGCGCCCCACTTCTTGCAGACTTATTTTTGTATTCGTATGAAGCAGAGTTCATGCAATCACTTCAGAAATCTGGGTGTAAAAGGATTGCCAAGCGATTTAACAACACCAACAGATATATTGATGATCTCATCAGTTTAAACAATCCTGGTATATCCAATTATCTGCATCACATCTACCCAGATGATTTAGAAATAAAAGAAACAACTGAAAGTGTGGACTCGGCATCATACCTAGATGTATTGTTTGAAATTAGACATAATACACTATATACTAAGCTGTATGACAAAAGAGACGATTTCAATTTTGAAATCATAAACTTTCCCTTTTTGTCGAGCAATATACCATCATCTCCGGCTTATGGTGTGTATATTTCACAACTCCTCAGATACAGTAGAGCATGCCATTCATATGAAGACTTTCGAGTTAGACACAGCCTATTAGCTCAAAAGTTAGTGAGGCAAGGATTCTCAGAAAGTAGATTAGTGAAATCATTCAAGAAGTTCTACGGTAGATACGGAGATGTTGTATCAAAATATGACTTTTCTGTTTCTCAAATGATGAGTGACAGCATACCAAATTTTGACTCACAAAAGTAATTTGGTGAAATCACCAAATAACAATGAATTTGCCACTTTGGGTCAATCTTGACGGGTGCGGCTAGCTGGCAGGGTACGCTTACCAATTCCGGACACCTGGTACCACCACTATTTCGTGGTTCAAGATGGCCCCATTGCCTTTGTCATCATCTATATGTTCCTTGGACCTGGTAAATTTCATAGTTTACCTTGAATGATAACGATTATTGGACCTGATTTGATGTCTATTACAAGTTTAGGGGCTATAAGTATTATATAGAAATCTAATAACAGTTCATTGAAGTTGTGGGAATTCTGAAAAAGAGGTGTTGTTTATTTTAATTTTGTCAATAGGAGTGACTTCTAATTGTCGTAGGTATATTCTCTCCGCCCAGTTAGGTGTTTATTTTGACATCACTACCCTTATGAATATTCATATACTTGCAAAAACTGATAGTTGCTGTGTCTGGTATCGCGTGCTCACAGCTGCTGAGCTGCACAGGGTAGCCTACGAACGCAGGCCCATCGTGGCAGTCGTGGGCGTGCACAAAACAAGGCACAGCGACTGTGGAGAGATATGCCAGTTTAATTGGCCTTGTAAAGGTATCTTCAGCGTGGCATTTGTAGTTGTGGCGAAAACCATAAACCCTCTCCCTATGCTGACGTTAATGGTTTTATTTTGTTCATGTGCATTAAATATAAGCAATCAAGGAAGTTTTGGGATGGAAATAGAGCAAAGGCATGCGTTTCCGCGAGATCTGTGCTACAAATATAACTTTACGCATGCACACTCTTTTGCCAGTGCAGTCTGCCAATATGAGCACGCGCAATTGAGTCAACTTGCGCGTGAATGTGTAGTCTGTTCACTACGTATCGTGCTATAATCATGTCGTTCAGCTTTCCATGTTGACAGAAACTGGAATTACGCAGAGGATACTTTTCAGGATATCACATGTGAGTCTCTAAGGTAACAAGTAGGACGTTTAGGAAATCCTTTCAGAAAGTTCACGCCGCCTGTGGCCATATTGTGGAGTATAAGCTTATAGTTATACGTACCTGGAGCGTATACAGTATTTCTACTGCACAGTGTACATATTGCCGGATAATATGCAATGGACTTTTGCATTTCGCGTCGTTCAATCATTCAGATGGAAATGTTGCCCTTCTCCAAATTTTGAAAAAAACAGGGTGACAGATTTGGAATGCTAACTCTTTTATATCAAGAATGACGTAATTTAATGAGAAGACATTTGTATTCGAGCACGGCTACAGTTTTAGATTCGAGAACTCTCATCATGATGGACCGTGGTTGTATTCAACAATCGAGAGGGCAAGGGTGAGTCGAACTTTTTCCTATGTCCATGTAGCACTTGTGCAAAGATAAGCAAATCCACAGGCCTTTGGCGAATCAATAAATGCGTTTTTCACCAAGCTGAAAGGTTGAAAGACCCGTCCGTCACTTTGGGACGAGGTAGATAAATGTAGTCAAACCCAGCTGGGCACATAATGTGACTTTGTTCTGGAAATTACGAAGACGACCGGCCGTTCGGTGGAACTTTGCAACAAAGTTTCAATATCTGAACTGACGTACTTGAATGAAAGGCACAGGAAACGATGGCCAATAAAAAACGCATTCTCGTTACATTTTGATAATAATGTATCAATCAATATGACACAGAAATTATGCCTCCCCCCGGCAGAAGGGCCATGGCCAATTTTTAGCCCTGCTACAGTATGTCTCAGTGCTGAAAAGGCCATGTTGTTGTCAGGTTGTCATGGAGACTTTTAAAATTTGCATAAAACTCATAGAGTAAAACGGGTTGTTAATAGGTCACAAAACTTTTGAGTCCCACTGTCGTCCATTATACCTGTTTCCTTGGGTATTAAAGGTGTGCAAGTATACACATCAAAACACCAGAAAATTCACTTCATGGGCAGAATCTCGTAAAATAGCCTTTTCTTGTCTGGTTAACGAAAAAAAATACCCCTGATCTAAAAATATGCATGGTTTTAAATAAAAAAACTGTGGTTACCTAAATGGTTACCATGGCAACACAATACAAAAATGAACATGGAGTTCATGCTGTGATAAATACACTTAGGAGAGCTTTTGCATATAAACTGGGATTACTTTTAATGGAATTTGGAAAAACTTTAAAATTTTAAAACACAAATAGGTTACTTTGGAAACACACGGCAGTAAAAATGGATATCATGTTTTGTCTTTCTAACCCAAAATAACCCTTTGGTATAATATTTCTGTTGATTACTGGATTTTTACACTGGATATTTGGTCTTTCTAACCCAAAATATCCCTTTGATATAACATATTCTGTTGGATACTGGATTTTAGTTGGAATCTTTGAAAAACTGGTAGATTATACTCCTGAATGGTTACCATGGAAACATCTCACATTAAAATGAGTGTGATTTTTTTGTGTGCTAACAAGAAAAACCCTTATTATCAATTTTTTTACATCAATCAATAGTTCTTTAATAGGAATGAGAGAAAAAGAACATTTTCAATCCAAAAATAGTTACCATGGCAACTTGAAACATTAAGATAAGTCTTGTTTTTGGGTTCTCAGACCCGAACTCCCCCACTAGAAAATTTTAATGTCAATCAAAGTAACTTTTCATGGGATATTAGAAAAACTGAAATTTTCAACCCCTAAAATGGTTACCATGGAAACATGGGCCAGTGACATCGATGTCATATTTGGTCTTTTCGACCCACAATACCCTTATTCAATCGTGAAATTTAATCTATTATTATTATTCGCGTTATTATTTAAGCAATAATGCACCACCTCTCGGCCAATAATGGACGAAAGCAAACTTTGCACGACAAAATGTACGAGGCGAAGCCAAGTAGATTATGGAGTGCAAAGTTTGCTTGAGTCCATTACGGGCCGGAGGGGTGCATTATTGCTATTATTTTATAGTTTTGGAATGCCAGTGAATTTGTAGTTGTAGAAAACGAATAAAAATGGAAATTTAAACTGACTTTGGAGCCAGTGAGCGTCGTCCAGCATGATCGGCCTTGACTCTGTACATATTACATGCACTGCACACTGCACAGTGCACTGCACTGAACACGCACGTTCAGCACAAAAAAATACCAGCACCATCACGGTTCATTTTGAATTGAAAACGATGTATTTTCGAAGGAAATGAAAAGTAACTGCATCCCTACCGTCTATATCGAACTTGAAACATCATCTTTAAATATCATGCCATTCAAAAAGCCAACATCGTAAATGCCAGAGATGAAGAAAACGGAATGTTCATGCATCGACATCAGCATGATCAGCGAGCTGCATGCCATGTTATCAGCTGATCAATACGATTACGATTACGATTATTATCTCGCTAGTAGTACAGCATTAATTGCAAACGATATCAACAGAGTTCAACATTGTTATTCAAATGTTTATATTTCAATAATAATTGTGTCTATAAATTTAATTTTCGATGGCTTCTTGAGAAGAGCTATTTTATTTCGGCAAACGACAGAACTTGACGTAAACGGGTGCTTGAAAGGTACAGATGACAAAAATACTGGAGAGTTTCCGCCGCGATATCGAGAACAAGGCAAGGTGAAACCACAGACAAGGAGAAAAAAGATGAATGATAGTTGTCTCCGATTACAATTAGTGCATCAGAATTAGGTGGCCGAGATGTTAGATCAACGGAGAGTCCACGATCGTCATGATTGTTGGTAGTAGCTGACCTTGGACCGAGACTTTGAATGGCTCCGTAGTATATCGGTAGACACTTCCGGTCAAGGTTGATGACAGCAAGCTGCCGTTGTTGGCCCGTTTACGGCTGGTTCGAGTAGCCTTTTATGCTTGCATCGTTTACATGGCCACTGACATTACATAATAGCCATGTGTCAAACCCAGTATCGTCTAGGAGTTTGCAAACGTACTGAGTTCCGTTTCACCTGTACGGCAACGAAGCGAACCATGTTGTCAACAAACGTAGTAATAGCGATCTTTCACTAAACGAACGTGGAAAACGGACGAGAACGTCGTGTTTCCAAGCATGCCATTGGTCCTCTTTCGTCACATTTGCATGTCTCGTCGCAAATTCTGCAACCCGGTTGGACAGTAGCCTAATTAATTAGTAGCCGACGAGGACTCGTCCGTTCCTTTCGTCGTCTCTAGTTTCATTATAATATTCGGGCACTGCTTTGTGTTACGGACAAGACAATTGACAGAAATAGTTGCAAAAAGGGACCGTTCATTGATGCGGTCGACGGGAGGGGATAAATTGTCATATTTGGGTATATATTTGGAACCTTGGATTGGCGGGGAGATTTTTAGATGATAGGGTTCACATTGTGAGTAGCACGACTTCCACAGGCCTGGAGATAAAACCATTCATTTTTGCTAAGATAAAAATACTTATTACACGCACAATATACGGTGATAGTCTCAGCCCAAGTACATTTCTTTTCATTCCGTGGGGAAAAACTTTGTAAGGTATAACCATTTCTGGCTGAGACCAGGGAGGGCAAAATGTCTTGGCTTCATCTTTCTTGGCATCATAACTGGCGTAATGATTTTAACTGCATGGAAGTGCTGCTCTCGGCCAGTCTTGAATAAGTGAGATGTGAATATTAATGCTTCTGTATCTGAGTTTTTGCCACAAAATCTTCTGAATATAATCAAAATGTGCATCGAAATGCAACAATTAATGCACCCTCCGTTTCTTAGACTATGGCACGACCCTTGCTGAACCCACTTGACGAGCCAAAGTGGGAGGAGTAATTTCACTTTAGTCGAACAGGAGCGCTCGAGACCAGAATTTAACATTTTAACTTGAAACATGATTAATCACTGACAAGATGCGGATTAGTGTTAATCAAAGTGAAAGTGTGAAAAGGCACAGAGGAACATGGACAGAGTGGCAATGGGTATTGTTTAAGGCGTGAAGCGGTTACGTAACCCATCCATGTTCGCCTTGCCTCAGGTTGCTCTCGCCTCTCTTTTCCGAAGAGTGCCGACCATGCATCCTTCGGTAATTTCCGGATTTTCGCCAATTGTTAAGCGAAAGTATGTTCGGCAAAGTTTGTGTTGTTGTTGTCGTGTGGTGCTGAGCGGAATTGATGTGCTGGCGAAAACGGGAGTGTTTTCAGCTTCAGGAAAGTGAGTTTTACCGTTTCAAAAATTCCTCTAATATTTTTATGAATATATAATGAGTGTGTTTGAACCAAATTTGAAAGTCTTTGCTCGATACTGTCTGGTTTTACTCAATGGTTTACGGTCAGTCATACTCTCTTTTACACGTGCGTCAAGGAAGGACATGTTTATGAAACTGCTGGCGTGTTATGTTTTGATTGGCTTGAAGCAGTGTTTCTGGCCTGAGAGCTCACAAAGTAACTATGGTTGCTACGCGACTGGCAGTACGATGCCATCTCGTAGTATTTTTTGCATAATCTCGTGTAATTATCAACCACAAACAAAGCCTCCAAAAAGTTTAACACCTTTGAAGCTCATTTTAATATGAAAAGCCAATAGTCTACCGAGACGACCATGGAACAGAAGGCATGCAAGCGTTTCTCTGTGGAAAAGGAAAGGTTTTGTATCCCGGACACAATGAAAAACATTACGACTGGAAACTGTACCCCCCCCCCCAGTTGAGAATTGTAAGGCCCACAGCGATGGAGAACACTTATCCTTGAGCTGAGAAAACCAGACCATCATTTCAAAATAGAGCTGCAGATTCGAGAAGCTCGTTCAAAATAGCTAGGTACACCCCGTAAAGGGCTGGTTTCGAGTCTTGAGGGCAAATTTTGCCTCCTTCATTTAGAAATCGTAAGTTTGTTTTTCCAGGAGAACACACAGTTTGACACAAAATTTGCATGTAAAGGGGTCCCCAGTAAGCACGTGGTCAAATCTGGCATAAGAAACAATATGAAATGTTGGGTAAAGCAAGTCCAAAATAAACTGATTTGAACTTTTGTGTTTTGTAATTTATACCACCGCAGTATATATAACCTGTTTTTGACGACATTACGCAATGTAATACGTTTTGAAACTCTGACGTATACTGTGTCTCCTTTGCTAAAAAATACGGTATGCCCATTACCATGGTAAGGAGATGATGACGTCAAGACGGATTTGTAGTGCACGAAGTTTTGTCAAGGTAGGTTGTGTATTTATTTACCTAAATGGGAGAAATTCGGGTTGATCTAAAATAAGGCAGAAGAATGTTATGATACTCTAAGCGAGCTGAACTCCAATGCGACTGGTTGGATAATTTGGAGGATGTCTAGAATGATCTCGTCTCATGAAGATTATTTGGCGGTCAGTATTGAATTTCAACTGCGTCACAAGTTTGCGAAATGAGTATTCCGTCGAACGATATTGTAGAAATCTGGAGACACGGCACATCGCATTTTTATTTTAATATTTTACAAAAGATGTAAGAAGCAATGATTTTGTCGAAAATTCTGAAAAAAATATAGGAAGATTTGATCGCGAACACATTTTCACTTGGGGTCAACATGGGGTTGCAGCCATTTTGCCTCAAAACTTATTTCTGTCTGCACTCAAAACTCAAAAATGTCGGATATGAACCTGAAAAATCGATGTCATTTTGTCAAACTTCGGCGAAATTTCAGCCTATAAACAAGATTTCATCTGGGTAAGGTAAATTTACTGAAATTTTATCGACAAATAATCCTGAGCTTGAACATGACAGCTCGCCTTCTCCGGGAAGTCAAGCATCCAGCTGCCCATACACAGCTGCCCATATGGCTGGGCAAATTTTATGAGATTGTTTTCAAGCGACGGCGGCAGACCGTACGGGGCTCTGGATATGAACCTACCGCCAGTGTAGCTGTAATAACTGTTGCGTTGTTTTTACTTGAAGTTTTTTTACATTAAACCTGCCATATTCCTTCAAATTACAATGAGATTTTTTCGATCACACAACCATGTATTTCGATATGTCACTCGCAAAAGTACGCTGAACACAGGCAGGCTATCGAGAAATACTGACATTACGTCACTTGTACGGTTAAAGTCCGGCACATTACGTCGCTCGTAATTTGCTCGTACGAGCTCGCACGTCTGCTCGTAGTTCGTCCGTTTTGAGACGATTAGATAAATCCCATTTTGTAAAAAGATAAGGCTTTCATTATATTGTGAAGATTGTCCACTATCGTTTTCTTATCGTTTACAGAAATGGATCTCGAAAGTTGAGAAAATTAGCGCAAAATGTCAATAAAAGGCATGTGCTTGATTTCCTTTTTCAGCATCGCGTTTAAAGGCGGAGCCTCCCTTTAAAAGGGCGCAAGCCTATGGCGGCGTTCACTGTGTAAGTGGACACCAAACAGGCAACATGAGGGCACAAGCTCCAGAAAATGCCACTTTTTATTTTTTTCCAACCGCAAAAACTCTGACAGACTGCCAAGCGGTCAGCACGAAGCGGCTGCCGATCGAACTCTGTGGTTATATTCCAATTCTAACGTGGCTGGAACACGTTTTTTAAGGAAATTCGAATGTGGTGCTGGAGAATAAATGACCATTGGCAATTTGAACCGACCGTCAATCAAACGGTTATATAAGCTCTATTTGCAGGATTAGCAAAAGGTGACAAAAGATTGAAATCAGTTTGTGTAATTAATGTAATAGAAATCAAACATCGTACTGGTCATGTGTTTGACTGGGAGGAGAACTCCACTAATGTGAGAACCAGGGATTGAAAAGTGCGGCTTTAACGGTCGCCATGATCATCAGTGTATCTGTTTATTTTTGAAATTAACCCATTATGAAAGGAGAGTCTGAGTTGTTGGACAACTTATTTTTTTAACTCAAAGATTACTCTTCTCAGTAGTAATAAATAGTTGTTTTTTTGTGATGAATTTTTTTTCCACCATTTTAGCTACAGGGGATTTCGCTCCCTGCAGCTAAAAATGGCATACGCGTACGTGAATTCATATACAGGTCACCTCAATTACGCGACAGCTGGCACTGACGTCACTCCCGTTTACAGATGACTCACTGACATATAATAGATATTTAGGTCAGCACTCAGTATTGGAATTCCCCCAATACAGCAGCGGATGGAAGGGAGTTCATTTGTT
Source organism: Ptychodera flava (assembly GCA_001465055.1). Classification (NCBI taxonomy): domain Eukaryota; kingdom Metazoa; phylum Hemichordata; class Enteropneusta; family Ptychoderidae; genus Ptychodera; species Ptychodera flava. Next base: position 628,205 of record LD347119.1, on the reverse strand, counting down.
CAATAGATTCTGACTGTGCTGCTGCTCTTCCGTTCCCGTGCCGATTCTCGTCTTTTGGATGTAAGTATATAGAATTTTATCAATATCTTCTGGTTGTGTCCCTGCCCACTATGTTTCTCATTTTTCCTGCGGAGCAATATTAACACTTATGTTAGATTTTCACCTATTTTAGTCCCTACCCTACCGGAACGGGTTCTGAAGGGAACACTGTTGCACAATACCTTTCCAGCAGGGGCTTTCCAGTAGGACTTTCCCGTTCCGAAAAGCTTCGAATGTTGCTTAGCAGCCTGTGATGTCATAACTGAGGTCTGACATTCTACAGTTTTCATGAAAATTTTCTGTGGAATCGTTCCGGGGTTTTTTTCTGAACACGGAGTTAACTTGATCACGCGATAGATAAAATTTTAGAAATTTCCTCTGAACTTAAAATGTGTCGAAAGACCATTACTTCAAACAAAATGAGACGTTTTAGATAAATGGTACTGATATCTAAAGTGTAAGTAGTTGTATCTTTTTTAACAAATGAAATGAGGCCAGAACGACTTTCTTCCGGAGTACGAGTAAAAATATCTAAATCTTTTTTATCTTTATCAATAGTTATGATAATAGTGCAAGGTGTTCTTGAATCTGTTTTTATAGCAATATTTCCAACTAAATCATAAAACTCGTCTCCTGTACCTAATTTCATACATTTGATAATAACTGTACCATTCTCAATTATTTTCATATTATCAGTCATCTGTTGATTTGTTGTCTGTAAAGTTAATTCAGCTGCCTCCTCACCGTCACTTTTCAAGCCCAGTTTCTGCAAAGTTGTGTCCCAAAATAATCTTACTGGAACTCCTCTAGAATTGTATGAGCAATAATTCTCCCCCTCGTTTATCCACCTTCGCAGTGTATTATCTGATGACATTATTGTCGTAAGAGGTTTGATCTTGAGGTGAATCGGTATACCGAGTAGTGTAATGTATGGATTCTTAGGAGTAAGCCAACGACGAAAATCTAGCAATTTATATTTGTTAACATTGCTATCAAAATAAATCACATTTGGAGTTCCTGGCGGTTCATCAACCCCACCTGCAATTTCACTATCTAATATATCTAAGATGTTACGCGGTACATTATAAGGTCTGAATTTCTGACTAGCCTTATCCCATGTCAGAGCAAAAGGAGTAGGATCATTTGCAGCCTTTGTAGCGTCTATTGTGATTTCATCGACATCTTTCAGTTCTGAAAACTCTACAGCGTGTTCGTGGCTTTGTACAGTGGCAGAGGCTAAAATGAAATATTTTCACGGTCCTTGTATCGAAGGACGTAATCCTTATTATGATTACCTGCTATCTTAGTATTATTGTTAATTTTAACATCACTCAGATCTTCGAGCTTGAGATTTTGTCCGTGAATTGCACCTAGACCGTAGTTACTTGGGCCAGACATAATTAACGTATATACAGTGAAAATTAAAATAATACCTTGTAATAATATACAACCATGGCTTCAGCTATAGGAATGACAGTTCTCAGTGCTGTATTAAAGGCAACGGCATTCACAGGAGGAAATATTATCGGACAAAAGCTTTCCGGGAATGGTGAGGCTCTTATTGAAGAGAAAATCAGACATGATAAAGCATTAGAAAAATTTGAACATGACAAAAATGTCTGGTCAGAAAAAAGATTACTCCAGGCTGATTGGGAAAGAGAAAATCAGGCTAAAGATATTCATGCTGCGGCTGAATTAAGAGATACAGATGCAGAAATCCTTGAAGAAGCAGCGGCGCAAGTCAACTCTGCATCAGGCAAAGCAGCGCAAGCAGTTCAATTCTCAGATTATTATCAGCCCAGTCCTGAGCAAAAGAAATATGAAATGATTTATATTGCTGGAGGATTGGTCATGGGATGGTTTATGCTTCACTAGCTCCTTCGGAACGTGCTGATGCGTTAGCTACAGCAATTCAATACAAAAGCTAGTTGGCAAGTTATTGAAATTGACTTCCTTTCCATCCTGATCTGTTATCCAAATATGCATTGAACTCATCCAATCTGAGCCTTTTCTCAATGGCATG
>LD347119.1:585060-626125 GCA_001465055.1 Ptychodera flava | reverse complement strand
TTTAAAATCATAGGTGACCTTTTCACTTATTTCAATTGTATCCTGGACGGGAAGTATTTGTAAACAGTCCGATACTTTTCCCTGTATGTATTCACCCAAGTCAAATGAAACATAATTTCCAGTAACATCAACGACATCTGAATGAACTATGTATTTAGTGACTGTTAAGAAATCTGCTCGACCTGGACTCATAGTACTTTTTGTTACGAGGTTGCCATCTCCTCTGTCTGAAAAACCGACGAGGTTAGCGAAGTTACCTGTGGCATTAAAAAATACTTTAATATCTTTAGCCAAAGTTAGAAGAACGTGGTTTGTCGGCAGATGTTTTTCAAAATTAATTTTCTGTTTCAACCCGATTGCTTTGTTGAGTGTATCGATATTGTAGTTACCTGGACGTATTGATATACTCTTCTTCAGTTGCCCACTTTCTTGATATTTTAATATACTATTCGCCCCCGTTATGTTACACCATGAATTAAAGAGTGAACACTGTAATAGTCTTATTGTAGTAAACTGTGATATGTCAATGCAAGGGTTAAAATTAACAGTAACCGGTTTGCCTGTTTTGCTTTCAATCCAAATGATCATCTCCGCGTTGTATATACATTACAAAGTATTAGGTTCTGCAGGAATAGTATTTTTCTGTTCAAGAAGATCTTTTGTTGCAACCGTGGCAGCAGTCGCTCCACCTAATTTTATCCACCGAGTCAAATTTGGTCGACTTGGATCGCTAATATCCATTTTCAGAAATTTGCTGGAGATCATTAGATATCCCATCGTAAGTCCTGCAATTACAATACCATCATACATTGTGTTTACAACTGTTTTAGTATCCATGATTGCTGACACGTATATAAAATAGGAAAATAAAATAATTATGGAATTAATCCATCTCATACAATGTAGAGGGACCTTGACTTGGTTGGGAAAGCTTACTTTCCGCTACCGTTCCAGGCTACTGTTTTTGTCGCTTTCTGATTTTGCTCACCTTTCCGATCTGGACTTGGTCGAGCACGCCCAAAATATAGCCCTAATGCAGTCAATGAAACTCCTATAATTCCTAAAACAAGATAAAATTTATTATACCATCCATCACACTGTTGTGGTGGTACGTCCTGAAAGGGGCTTATATAGTTTGCTTCAGTCATACTATCATTAGTCATTGCTTTTCGTTTCTTCTTCTTGTTTTGCCTGTTCCATTCTGCTAATCTCTTGCCGGCAGCCACTCTCCCTGGATGTTTCGTCGGTAATGTAATTTTCTCTATGTTGCGCTGTGTCGTAGAAGCTTGTGGTGACGGAGTTGTTTCCGTTTGCTGAGTCCCTTTGGGACGTGGTGCTTTGAAAGTTGAATCCATTTATTTCGGGTATTATATTAAACTCGATTTTTTTTAAATCTAAATGTTTACCCGTAATTAAACCGGTGGAAACTAGAGCAAGTATGGGCCCAAAAGTGTAGGCTATCCATCCTGATAATCGTTTTATTTCACTGTTTAGAATAAAATCCCTTTTAAGATCAGTGGCATAGGTTTCTATGTCATCGATTGGAACTACCTGACTTATTGCTCTTGCTCCTAGATCTATGAAACTTTGAGTGATATTATCACTTATAAGAGAACTGTCCGCTCCGTACATTTTGAGGGCTTTAATTACCGTCTGATCTCCCCATTTTTCCACGTCCGCAACTGAAATCTCCTTGCCAAAAAATAACTTACTTTGACCACTTGCGATGACACAGAGTATTGTTATGTAGGTCATTTCCCCCCACACTCATCATGACCTGAGTTCAATTAGTCTAGAACATTCTCAAGGTCACTGCCCTTAATGACCTCACAACCTTGAATTCAATTAGTCGTGTTTGGAATGTTCTGGAAAGTTAATTAGTTGTGTAAGAGAATTAATTTTAGAACAGTAATTAGCATGTCAATAAAAGTTCTAGATTGTTCTTATATGCCTTTATGTAAGCACATGGGTATAAAAGGGACATGCACAGCTTCCAGTCAGACTTTTGGGATCGTGTCTCTTGTGTGTTACTAAACTCCAGCAGTAGTCATTCTCAAGACTTTTCAAGACCTTCACTGCCAACGCTGGATTTATACTGTGGACTTTGTGCAACTTCAAGCCTGCAAGCCAAAGGACTGTTCATTCATCCGACAGACTGTTACAACTCTGAGACTGGAGCTTTGCCGTCCCAGCTGAGATAAGTAGTCTGTACACTTTTAAAGCTTGTACTCTATCCCATACTTAGCAATTAGTTTTATTTTCATAATAAATTTTGTTTAAACTGAAACTGCTGAGTTCACCCTTTTGTTCGTTTTCTCTGCACGTAACAGTATTTTTTCACGTTTCTTCTCTATTATGGATTGAGCGTCCGACGCTGCGGTTGGTAGTGCCGCTGTCGCTGTTGTACTTGCCGCTGCCGATGGCTTTATAAAATTCTCCATTGTTTTTAGTATGTTATCTATTCTTAGTAAAAAATAAAAAATTCGTTTAAACCTGAATCCGAAATTTAGTATTAACATGGTCTGGAATATGACAAGAAAATATGGAAAATTCTCGTCCATTAAAATCTATCTGTATATAGAAACAAGAATCATGAGTACAGACGTATTCCCGGTTGCTTTTCAACTGAATAAAAAACATATACCGAGAGTACAACATGCTGATATTCCTTCCAAACCGGACGACATAAAACTTATTCTCATTTCCTTAGAAATATATGTAACGCCGACAGAAAAATTTACTTTCCACCCGCGGGATATATTTAAAGATAATTTAATCACTAATCGAACAGCTAAAGAAAGTAATGTCTGGTTGGGCGGCCCGCACATGAAATACTGGGACCAGCAATTAAATTTCGCCGTATGGTGCAGCACTACTGGCTGTGGTATATCATTCGCCCATATCTTTGATAAGAAATTTCCGCCGCAAATACGATCATTGTGTCGTTTTCATGTATATTTTACAATACGTCGTATCCTTCATGAAATTTCCGTTGCACTTCCAGACGATACTGTCTTCAAAGCCGGCGACAATCCGTACAATCTCGTCCAATGTGAAATCTTATGTACAGAATTTGGAAATATAAGCCCAACGAAGTCCGAGTTTCGATATCGAAAAGGCCAAAATAAAGGTTTTGGTTATGTTTATGAATATTACACTAATCGTGGGCCCGTCCGTCAGCCAAAAGCAATATACAATGGTCATGACTTTTTCCTCTCCGCTGACAGAGGCGTTTTCTGTACACATACAATTTTTGGAAAGAAAAAACATGTACTGCCCGACAAAGACAGACCACATTATTATTTCTTCCGAAATGATGGATCGGAGGGCCAATACAATAGTTTCATCCCTCTGATGGGAGACAGGGGACTAACAAAGGCCGGTCTCACCCGCCTCAATGAAAGCCTTGAAGCCTACGTATATTGCATACTTGGTGCACAAGCGAATATTCGTAGTACTATAGTGGTTGATACCGGCAGTGTAGAGCAAGTAAGAAAAGAATTCGTCGTTCTCCTGGAAGATGAAATTCGTAATACCGACAAAGTAATCAGTTATCGACGATATCAAGACACAATAACAAATACTGGTGTCAAACTTGATATGGCCCTTTTGCCCAATTTATTTCTCTTGCCGTCTAAAGTGGTCATTCTCTCAGGCCCTTCAATCGCAGGTTATAATAATGAATTGCAATACGCAACAGAATCTATGGTCTTTGGGGTGAATTTCGATATAAACACAGAAATTAAAGAAAGTGCTAAACATGAGATGGATGGGGACGAGGATGCCGTGAAGTGGCAGGATGAGCCACCTAATACGGCAGACGCTGCTGACACAAGTCGGATTCCCCTATTGGAATGGAAGGCAGCAGATACAGTCGCCGCCGCGGATCCTATTCATGAATACGGCAAAATTGGTTTGTTATCTTTAGCCATATTCATTACATTTATGTACAGTATATAGATCAGATGTATGCAACCGTGCCATTCAACATGATTGTAACTGGGCTGACAAATTCTGGCAAAACAGAATATGTGATGGATCTCCTCACCAGTCCGTACTTAAGGAAATTTGAATATATAGTTTTCATTTGTCCAACATTCATGAACAATAAAACGTATAATAAAAGATTAATTTTCGCCGATGATAATGTGTTTACATTTCCGGTCGGACTCGATGCTGTGGATGATACACTAGCCTTCGTACATAAGGCATTTTCAGGCACGAACACTTTAATAATACTCGATGACTGCGCCTCGTCCAAAGATATGAAAAAGCACAGTGATGTTTTAGTCAAACTTGGTTTCAGCGCAAGACACGACGGATTATCTGTCTGGGTTCTGACTCAACAATATACTAGTATTAGTAAACCATTCAGGGAAAACATACAGATGTAAGTACTATTTTACACACCCAGCAAGACAGACAACAAGACTATTATAAAAGAATATGGAATGGAGGTGTCAGAACGGGAGGTCACTTCCCTAGTCAGGCAATTGAAAAATATGCCATTCAGTAAATTAGTATTTCATTTACAGCATCCGTACAACATACAATTTTTCGTATAATATAGCTAATCATGGCTTCGCCCGAAGGTTTCACCGATAGGAATCCCAAAGGTTGTACCGAAGGTACTCTTAGAGAATTATATTACAACCCGAAAACTGGTTTTGGAGGTGTACAAAAGTTATATTTTTCAGCACACGCCAGCGGACTTAAAGTTACTAAGAAAGAGGTAGAGGACTTGTTAAAAACTCAGCTAACTTATAATCTACATAAACCTGTACCTCGTACTCGCGGTGGTGGTTCGGGCAGGAGGCGCGTTTTTGTAACATCGATAGACGAGTTTTGGCAAGCAGATCTTGTGGAGTTTCCTTTACAGTTCGCAAAAGAGAATAAAAACATTCGATACATGCTAACAGTAATCGATGTGCTCAGCAAATATGCATGGGCCAGGCTGATACAATCAAAAACGGCTGATGATACTCTTAAGGCACTACAAGACATAATTAAGAAATCCGGGAGGCAACCCGACAAACTTCAGACAGATGAGGGGCGGGAATTTACTAACCGAAAAATGCAGAAATGGCTCCAGGAGGCGGGAATTCACTGGTTTCACACCTACAGTGACAAAAATCTAGTGTCTAGGAACGTTTTAATCGGACGCTTAAAACGATGACGTGGAAATACTTCACATACAGACAGACACGAAAATGGCTCCATATTTAACCACAACTTCTCGAGAATTACAATAACACCGTTCATGGAAGTATCAAAATGAAACCCGTCGATGTAACAGACGACAACGATTGGCAGGCATTTTATACACTCTACCCTGAGTTGGCAACCATGGGAGCTAACCCTGAATTCAAGCCGGGAGAACGGGATCGAATTACAAAATACAAGACCACTTTCAGGAAAGGATATTTACCAAATTGGACAGAGGAGATTTTTATAGTTTCAAAAGTGGTGTACGCAGCTGGACTGGGTACTCTGCCAGTTTACAAGATAAAAGATCTGAATGGAAATACTCGGCACTTTCTATTCCAATGAACTTCAGAGCGCTGCTGGTGCCGACGAGCTGTACAGAGTAGAACGAATTTTGAAGACGAAAAAAATTAGAGGAAAGAAATACTATCTGATAAAATGGAAAGGTTATCCAGAAAGGAAAATGTTATTAGAACTTCGTAAGTACTCTCTGTAGTTCCTGTGCTGGTACTTGGTAAGTACAAACGTAAGTACTAACGTAAGTAATTACGAAAGTTATTCGATAAGTACCATGGAAGAAGTCTTAATTTCTTGAAAGAAGAAAGTGTCAGTTTACCATTATTCTTCCATCCGCCCGGCCAAGTATTTATCATGTATTGTCGTAAGTAATGTTCACTTATTGCATCTTTTTTGGCTGTATGTGGATGAGGTGGTATGTTCCCTCCGGATCCTTCACATATTAAGTTTGCAAGATCTTCAAAGCGACTTCTCATGTTGCCATGGTCCGTTCTTTCGAGTCCAAAATGTTCAGCTTTATCGATAAGTTCTGGCTGAAGTATAATGTACACAACTGACATGAGCCATAGACAAGTAACTTTAAAGTCTTGCCCCCTTTCGGAACGGTAACCGTAGGGTTCCTTCGGCATCATGTCAAGTGCCTGTAAGTCAAAAGAAGCATTATAAGCGTGCACAGATTCACAAGCATTAAGAAGTTTGTGGAGGTTCTTGAGTGATACCTTAGGTTGTTCTAGTTGTTCTTGATTAGATGGATAATAAGCTTTTTCAAGTTCCTCCTCGCCGAAACCCTCTATTAAAAATCCCTGGCTGCCACCATCAAATGCAATTCCAAAGTCAAAAGCTCGTTGAAAATCTACTGGTCTGACTGTCTCGGTATCAATTGTTGGATTCAGTATATTCTTGAGAACTTCATGCGTAAAGGGTTGATTAATTATCAAACATGGAAGTCTGTATAGTCATTACAAATTTCTAAGAAAACTTGTTTGAACTTATCATGAATCTCTTCTAGTTCTTTTAAGGCGGACTCGGTTATTTCATATTGTCTTGCTCGAGTCAGAATATTCCGCCTGCAATAATCAAATTTCATATCTTTGAATATGATAATAAAAACTGTGTAAATTGTCAAATGCCTTTGAAACAATCTTTTTTTCTTCTGACGAAACAGAAACACCCTGGATTCGAGAAAAAGTCAGATGTTGAATTATGGAAGAGTCACAAATAATGTGGTCGGTATCGCCCGCCAAATTTACTGCATCGTAACTCTTACCACTTCCAGTTGGCCCATTTATGAATATGTATGACATTTTGTGCTATCTATATCATAGAAAAATTTTTTTTTAAATTATTTTTTTTTCGTAAAGATATATTATGATAAGACAATGGCAATCCTTTCTATTTCAGATGCAATAAAAATACTTGAAAGTGGAGAAAACAATATCCAAATCAGTGACGGCAAATTAGTATTTGGTGAAAATGTAGATCCTATTATATATGTAGACAGTGAGCTAGAAGTGGTTTTCAATATTGGACCTTAATATGGTTCAAAAGATCCTGCTACATGTGATGAAATGTGTGTCCGTTGGCAAAAAAGTCTTCAAAAGTTTACTGATTTAATAGTATCATGTACCTTAGTTGAAAGTTTCGATGCATCCACCGCTAAAAATTATGCTGCAAGCCTTTCCTCTAAGAATAATTTATTATTTTACAATCCATCTAAAGTGTATCAGAAGCGAGGGAGCGACAAACAGACAAAATATTTTAAATTTCGGTTTAAAAGAGGAGACGATTTCGCTACATGTATTGATATAGTTCAAGAAAAACGACTGTGGTTTAAAAGCAGTGAGCCGATTGAAAGCCAGAGAAAATCCTGCTATTGTACCTCGTAATATCCGAAAAGGTAGTGAGATAGAATTCTTAGCATTTAAACCGTGCTTAAATAAGCGTAATCTTTCTTTCACTATAGAGAGGTTATTTTGTGCCACGCCTAAACCAGAAATTCAAGATGCAGAAGAACTAGTCGACTTAGAAAGATTAGGCGAGATATATAAACAAATAAATGCTGGCAAAAATATTATAGTGGATTTTGATGACCTTTCATAGAATATTTTCTTTTTTAAAAATTTTTAGGATAGTATACATTATAAAGATTATTATGGAAGAGAATATTGACGTTTCCCGCCGCTTACAAAAAGCATTGGACGGGGCAATTTTACGAAAAGAATTTCCTGAAGTCAAGTGAGTCGAGGATATCGAAACGATTGATATCGAAGGTATGACCAAAATAAGAAAGATGTACTCTGTTTATGCAGATATGGAAGTCAAATTAGTGGATCCAAAAAACGGTAATACACAAATTCGTACATTGCCTGTTAAATTAAAAGATACATACACAAAAGATGTAAGAGGATTGGATATAAAACAACAATTAATAGATCGCTACGACCATATGCTTGATACAATTGAAAATGTTGAGGGTTCTGGTCTCGTTCTCAAGGAGATACTTAATTGTGAAGTAATTCTAGTAGAAGTTTTACTCGGGGCCGGCCGCACACATGACAGCCCAATTCAACTTCCCAAATGGTTAAAAAATAAGCATTGTGTGAGCGATCTTATTCTTCCTTTCGGCAGCGAGAATTGTTTTCAGTATGCCGTCGTTTCAAGTTTAAAGTTGGGCGACCAAGAGTTTCGCAAAAAAAAATGTGGACAGGTAAGGAGAAACTGGAAGACGTATGATAAATTTATGGCTGACTATTGTTTTGATGGAATACCATTTCCTACGCCCGCTGATGAGGCTGTATTCAAGCGCTTCGAGCAGCAAAATCCAGGCATCAAACTCCAAGTATTTCAGATCTACGAGAATGATCTCGCCCCATCCGACATACCTGTATTATATAGTGGCTGTAGCCGAGTCGAAGGCGATTTTGATCAAATAGCAAATATCTTACTGATAGTCGGTGAAGACGGCAGCCACTATGTACCAATTACTAAATTAAATCGCCTTCTTAATTCTCAAAATAATTGTAAGAATGTGCACAGACGGAAGTGTATTTGTATGGTTTGCAAACGAGGTTTTGCGTCAACAGAAGAATTAGAAATACATCAGGTATACTGTGGAACAGACACGGCTCAGCCAGTTTTTCCTAAGGAAGTGTGTCAATTTGAAGGACATAGGAAGAAGGTGCCCTGTCCCTACGTCGTATGTGCAGATACTGAGGCAATTATTGAGAAGGGCACCGGCCGACACATTCCAATTTGTGTTTCGTATGTTATGATTGAACGATGGCCAGGCAGTAAGCCGCCGAAAGTTTTTAGTAAAAGAACATTCACGGGTACAGATTGTGTTACAGAATTTCTAAAGGATATGAAGAAAAGGGCTGAGAATTATTCGAAATCGTATTATTGGAAAATAAAAAAGATGAAAGATGGATCTAATTACAACGATCCAGTCTGTATTGCATGTAAAGATCAAGCCGGATACCGAATATTGAAGGATAAAAATACTTTTTATTGTGAAAAGTGCCGCCCATCAAGAACCATTCCTATCTACTTTCACAACCTCAAGGGATACGATCGTTCTTTTATTTTACAAAAAATACATGAAATCAGGGATGTTGACGAACCAGAGCCAAATATCATAGCTAAGACGGGTAATGGTGGAATTATGTGTCTTATGAAAACATTTATTTTTAGTGCCTGAATTGTTGTCGATGGGGAGAGGGAGACAAAGAAACGTTTCTTTTCTATAAAGTTTATTGATAGTGCCCAACTAATGAAAGAACCGCTCGATGAGTTGGCAGAGACAGTGCCAGAGGATGGATGGATGGTAAAACATCCGTATAAAGATATTCAGAAGAAGAAAGGTTTCTTCCCGTACGAATATTTAGACTCGGTTGACAGACTAGAAGAGGACCAGCTCCCACCGAGACACAAATATCATATGAGGATATCTCAGAGTCTGATTATGAACATGCATTGTATGTGTGGGATGAAGTACGATGTCAGACGATTAAAGATTATATGGAATTCTATTGTGAGACCGACGTTCTACTTCTTGCGAATATATTCGAAAATTTCCGTGACACATGTTTTGAAGCATATAAGTTAGATCCAGCCCACTATATGTCAGCGCCCGGCTTAACATGGGATGCTATGTTACTTTATACAGGTAATAAGTTTAAAATCATTCAAGATGCTGAGCAGATGAATTTCATTCAGAGGGGAATTCGAGGTGGTATAGTTTCCTGCCTACAGCAAAGGAACGAAGACGTGTCCAGTAAAGTGTGTTTGTTTCGATTGCTTTATTCAGCCAACATCAACCATGCGGGTAAACAGCCATTACAGCTAATATGTAAACTCAAAGCATGCTGGGAAAATCCAGAAGTAAACAAATGTTCAACAAGTCTATTAGAGGGCGCTAGACCGCCAACATCTCCTCTCCTTCAACAAAAGAAAATGTGTTTTCAACTAACCATAACACCAACAATAACATCTAATACAAGTGTCACTTTGAGTGATTTCCATCATGACAATAAGTTTGATGAGTTCCAGTATTTGCTAATCTTCATCAAAAGTCTCACTAATAAGACCAACAACTTTAACAACGGGTAGTCTATGTGAAGCTTGGGTGGACTATCAAGACTTCACTGCAGGTTTCCAGGGATTATTCTGCCCTTTTGTGGATACCCTGCATAGCTGGTACATGTTTACATGATATAGTCTTTATATTTTGATGGCAGGTGGGAGATCCTTGTTCTGGTTCTCACACTTTGCACTTGAATCCGAGGACTTTGTTGACTGGCTGGAGAGATCATCTGCTCAGTTGCCATTTGCGCGGACTGGTGATTGGTGGTTTGTTGCCCTGTCACGGGTGTGTCAGCATTGTCACTGATGTCTTTCTTAGTTGTGTATGTTGTTGGGAGTTGTAATGTCTGACTTTGCTTTGCACAGTCACCAGAGTTCATTGCTCCGGTCACGTTCATGGAAGTTGTAGATATTGGTGATAGTAGCATGGGCTTTCGTAGGTTCAAATGGTCAGGGGATGGAGGTGCTGCTGGCTTGACCTGCACTCGATTCCGTCTTACTTGACCCCAGGGTGTTTTAACTGTGTACGACCTTGACTCATCATGGTGGATGACCTGTCCAAATGTCCATGGTTTACCTCTCAAGTGTGGTGGCGGTTTTACATATACATAGTTTCCAACTTTGATTGGCTTGTGCTCTGGTCCTGCAGATCTATCATATAATGCTCTTTGCTTGTCAATCTCTTGTTCTTTATCTCTTGAGATACTTTTTCTTCATCTATTACTTGTCGTTGGAGTAATTGCTCTGATGTGGGAAGTAGGGTGCGTGTCCGTCTGGACATCATTCGCTGAGCAGGCGAATATGAGTGACCTTTGGGGGGCGTTTTTCTGTAGTTGAGTAGTGCACTGGGAAAATCAGCGGATTTTTTCAGCATTGACTTTGAGACAGCAACAGTAGCTTCTGCTCTTCCATTCCCTTTTGGATGATAGGGAGATGAGGTTGTGTGATTGAAACCATAGTCATGGGCAAACTCTGCATATTCTCTGCTTATAAATTGTGGCCCATTGTCTGTGTGACATATCCTGGGAACTCCATACCTTGCAAAATGGGCTTTGGTTTTGTTTACTATTGTTGAAGATAGTGTGTCCTCAAGCTCATCAACTTCAATCCAGTCTGAGTAGTGGCATACTGTAACTAGGTAAGATTTCCCTTCCAAGGTGAACAAGTCTTGACTTATCAGCTGCCAGGGCAGAGTCGGTATTGGCAGTGATTTCATCGGCTCCTTGGGGGCTGTTTTCCCATACTGTGCACATATGCTGCATGCATCACACATATCCTGAATCGATTTCCTCATGCCTGGCCAAAACAAAACTTCTCTGGCCATGCTACTGTTTGATTCGGCTCCGAAGTGATTTGCATGTATTTCGTGTAGCATTTCTGAGTACATGGATTGTGGAATCACTACCAAGTTTCCTTTGTATACTAATCCATTTTGAGTTGTCAGCTCATCTCTGTAGCCCCAGAATGGGCGTAGACTGTCAGGTAAAGATTCTCTCTGGTTTGGCCAACCAGATGTTATGACTGTGTGGAGCTTGGAAAGATATGGATCTTTTACTGTCTCTTCCTGGAGGAGTTTCTCAGTATCTTTCAAGAGTCTTGTGTTGGGTTTGTAGAAGTCAGGTTCCAGTTCTGCCCTGAATACCTCAAAGCCAGTAACTTTACATTCAACTGGTGTAGGAAGTGCTGCACGGGAAAGTGTATCAGCTAGGTGTAGTGATGTGCCTCTCCTGTAAGCGACATTGAACCTGTAGCGTTGCAACCTCATTAGCATTCTCTGTAATCTGGCTGGTGCTTTGTTGAGTGCTTTCTTCATGATTGTCTCCAATGGTTGGTGGTCAGTATGTACCTCTATGTCTGTCTTGCCATACAACCACTGATCAAATTTCTCGAATGCGTTACAGATTGCGAGGCATTCTTTTTCAATCTGTGAGTATCGCTGTTCTGTAGGGCTCATGCTGCATGAAGTAAACGCCACTGGCTGCAATTTTCCTGAGTTATTCGGCTGAAGTATGGCACCGCCCAGGCCTTCATCACTGGCATCTACCTATAGTATCACAGGCTTGCGTAGGTCATAGTACTGTAGTACAGGGGCAGTGGCAATCGGCTCTTTTGCTTTCTGAAATGATGATTCCTGAGCTTCTGACCAGCTGAAGGGTACCCCATTCTGGGTCAACATTGTGATAGGTCTGATTGTGGCACTCAGGTTTTCGCAGAAAGGGGATAAGTAATTCACCATTCCAATAAATTGCGGTATACCTGCTTTGTTTCTTGGGCTTGGCATGTCCGTGATCGCAGCAACTTTGTCAGGGTCTGCTTTAATTCCGTTGTCAGTTATGATGTTGCCAACAAACTTAATTTCCTTAAGTTTGAATTGAAGTTTGCTTGGTTGGTATTTGATGTTCTTTTGAGCAGATCGCTCCATTAAGGCAACAAATCGACGGTCATGGTCGCGTTCAGCCTCTTCATATGTATTTCCTTCTCCAAAAACAAGGAGATCATCAGCTATTGATAGAATCCCGTCGAGACCCTCAATTGCTGCCATTAGTCTCATCTGGAATTCCTCTGGTGCACTTGTAATGCCAAATGGCAAGCGAAGCCATCTGTACCGTCCGTAAGATGTGTGCATTGTCGTCATCATGGATGATTCTTCGTCTAGGGGAATATGTAGGAAACCTTCACGTACGTCAATGAGTGAAAAACACTTCGCATTACACAATCTGTGTAGTTGTTCATTTAGGGTTGGCATTTGGTATATTGGTCTCAGGATAGAGACTTGGGTCTATACACACTCTGAATTTCCTTGGCGTTTCACGCATCAGCACGTTAGAGCACCATGGGGTAGGTTCATCTACCTTCATCAGTATGCCCTCTTCTACATATTTGTCTAGTGCAGCTTTTTCTTTTCCACGTTTCGCTACCGGTACTCTATGTATAGGTACTTGTGTTGGAGAGACGTTCTCTCTTACTTTAAAATGTACTGGAGGGCCTAGTTCATCTATCCCTTTAAAGTTTTCCGCGTATTCCTTGATGACATCTTTGCGGAGTTGGCCTGGTGGAGGAAGGTGTCTGCCAGCTGGTATTTTGATCTGACATGACGGCAGTGGAGTAGGTTTGCACTTGCTGGGCTCATTGTTGTGTGCAGCTGCAACGTGGTTGCAAGTAGCTGGTGAATCAAGGGTTGACCCCATATACCTGTAACCTGGTAAATCGCTTGGATCACTCTCTTTAACATTGCGTAGTTCTTTGGAGAGAGAAAATACTTCATCAGCATGTATCTTGACGAGTCCTAGCCTTTCACAGTCATGTCCTGAGAGGAGGGCAGGTTTGTACCCCATTACAGTGGACGGAAGTACTTGGAAAGTTAATGTCTCGTATTTGTTCTGTCTTTCACATATCAGGTCAACTTGACCAGCTGGCTTCAATGGCCTTGAGTTGCCATATGGATAGAGTAAGTATGGTGAGCGCATGACTTTCATTTCAGGTATTAATGTCTGCAGCGACTGATCTGAGATTGTGTTGCACGTGGCTGCTGTGTCAATTTGAAATCTAACTGGAGCAAATTGTGTGCCATTGTTTGACATCAATAAATCGACGTAGTACCTCTTTCCTGATAATTTGGTATCTACTTTGTGTACCTGTGCCTCAAGCGAGTATATCTGCTGTTCTTGGTGTTGGTGATCATCTTGGTAGCCATCAGTGTAGTGTGTGTCAGGCAACGTCTCCCATGATTGTAGCTGGTTAACACCCTGTGTCCGCTGGTCTTTACGACTGGCTTGTTGTGCTTGCATCCTGTTATTTCTGTTTGCTTGGTCCCGGCCACGGGATGATGTGTTCGTCTTCAGTTCACTGTTTGGTGGAGCAAGCATGGTTTTGTTACCTTGTTCCAGACATACTCTAGCAAAGTGGTCGTTGCCCCCACACTTTGTACAGGTCTTTCCCCTGGCTGGGCAGATTCTCCAGGGATGGCTTCCCCGGCGATCTCCGCACCAATGACAGGTGCCTGGCTCACGTTTCAGTCTCATATCTCTATGCCTGGTCCAATTAACATGTTCTTCTATCCCTCTTGATGTGTCAACAATGAGTTTGTTTGCTTTCTGAGCTGACTCAAGCGCTTTGGCCTCTCTCACAACATCTGATATGGTTTTCTTGGTTCCGTCTGCCTTTAAATGTGTTTTGAGGAGTTCAGTTCTTATTGTATTGTCATGTAATCCAAAGACAAATTTGTCTCTACACATCTCATCCATCAGGGCTGCATATTCACAGAGGCTACCGGCTTGTCTCACTTTCACTTCCCAGTCCTGAACAGACTCATGTGAGCTTTGACTCATGTTCCAAAATTTGAATCTATCAGTCATGAGTGCACTTCCAACAGACCCAGTGTAATGTTTGCGCAATTTCTCCATCCATACCCATGGTTTGGTTTTGTCACCGTTCGGTATCTGTGGCTCTATGGTGTAATGAATCACTTGAAGGGCATCATCGGGCACGGCCGATCGCAATGCAGCTATTTCAAGTTGAGGTTTTTTGTAATACTCCATCCTCTCAGTATGTGGGTCTTTTGTTAGGTCCCAGTAGTCAGCTTGTACACAGTAATCATCAAATCTTAGCTCAAAGTTCTTAAAGTTCTCGGACATATTACCAACCAGTTTGAGTTCGGTGCGTTTCAGGTTGGAAGCCAAGCTTGAATGAAAGTTGAATCAACCTCAAGTCTGAGTTTACTCGATAGGCAGATAATATTCGTACTCACAGCTTGAAAACCTAAGTGAATGTCTTCATCGATCCCACTCCTGACACCAAGTTTCCTGCCTACAGCAAAGGAACGAAGATGTGTCCAGTAAAGTGTGTTTGTTTCGATTGCTTTATTCAGCCAACATCAACCACGCCGGTAAACCGCCATTACAGCTAATATGTAAACTCAAAGCATGCTGGGAAAATCAAGAAGTAAACAAATGTTCAACAAGTCCAATAGAGGGCGCTAGACCGCCAACAGTATCAGTCAGTGTAATATATATTATTTACAGACAAATCATCCGGCTTACGCTGGCGCTACTGGTGCGAATTACGATCCGGAGAAACCGTTAACCAAAATAAAATATCTGGATGCTAATAATCTTTATGGATGGGCAATGAGTCAACCAATGCCAATGGGGGGACTTCATTGGATGACGATGGAAGAATTAATAGAATGTTCTGCTCAGAATGGTGGAGTAGGCTTGGATTGGGGACCCAGCGCTAGATTTCCACAAAGTTTTCTAGAAGTAGACTTAGAATATTCGGTCGAATTACATGAAGAACATTCCGATCTACCTCTCGCGCTGCATCACTATGAATTTCCGAGACAGGGCAGTCGACTGATTACAAGTCCAATGGACGGAGAGAAATACGTCTTACATTATAAGTTGCTTGAATTCTATCTTCGAATGGGAATGCGACTGAAGAAGATTCATCGGGCACTTGCCTCCGAAGAGAAAAATTTGTCTCGAGGAATATATTGCCTTTAACACTGAAATGAGGGTATAGGGAAAGACAAAATTTAAAAAGAATTTCTATAAGCTTATGAATAACGCAATGTTTGGTAAAACAATAGAAGATGTTCGAAAGTACAGAGACTTTAAATTTGTTTCGGGCTACAGTAGTACCGAGAGTGGTCGTAAAAAGATTCAGAAGTATAATCCGAAGATGAAACATATAACTCTCATAACTTCCGAAGAGGATGGTGATTCCTACGACAGTGTCCTACTGGAACTGAAAAGGGATCAATATGAATATAAAAAGCCAGTTTTCATTGGCGCGGCAGTGCTTGAACTTTCTAAGCTGTTTATGTATGAGTCACATTATAATTACTTTCGAAAGCACTTCAAAGGAATACGATTAGCCTACATAGATACTGACAGTTTTATTTACAGTGTACCTCTTCCTTCTCCAGATACAACTTTCAATGATATAGTCCGAGATGTAGAACAGAATGGTGAGAAGTCTATATATGATACTAGTGAGATGAAAGACGAGATAAGAGTTCCAAAGATTAATAAAAAGGTGATAGGTAAATTTAAAGATGAGTTGGAAGGTGGACCTATTCTTGATTTTGTCGGCATACGCTCGAAAGTGTATGCTTTTCGGACTCCAACTTCGGAGAAGAAAAAAAATAAAGGGATAAAAAAAGTTTTTATTAGAAAACATTTGAACTTTGAAGACTATAAGGATCTGTTTGAAACTTGGAAATTCCGAAGGAAGGAGACCGAGCAGGCACATTTTGTACAGTTTGTACGGAAACACCCCGGAGAAATTCTTAGTGAAAAGCGTAGTAAAATCATGATGGCGCCAAATGATATAGAACGTGTACAATTATACAATCCAGACACGGGCAAATGGCTTGCAGAAACATGGCCGATAGGCCGGAGTTCCCCTTCGGAACCGTTCCGTAGGGCTAACGGAGTTAACTTTCATATCCATTTAATCCGTAATGTCGCATGTATTGTTCTAGCGGTGGACTAAATCCTTTCTTGTTTTTGTATTTCTAGTGCCTGATGAAATATGTCCTGAATAAGTTCTGAGGCGTTTTCTGTTGTTGTGCCTTTTTCTTGTATTTGTGTAAGCAGCTGTTTATGGACGTAATAATGTTTAAATCTCTCTCGCCTTTTTGATACTCCTGTTTTTCCTCGTATTATATCAATAATAACACCTGGTATAGGAGTTAAAGCTAAAAGAACTGGAACTGTCGGAATTGCTGCAATGACAGTAGAACTTACAAGAATTCCCTTAGTCACATTAAGAGCCATATCAATTCAACCCATCAATTTATAACTGCGGTGATATGCAGCGCTAGTTCTTTCGATATAGTCAGCCAACTGTTCAACGCTTTCAACAACTGAGACATGCATTGTTTTTTTACTGTATCTGTAAGGGATGATAAAAAATAATTGTAGTAATATAGAGAGACAATATGGCAGAAGGAGGAGAAGATATACCACTCCAGGATTTCGATGATGCAAATATGAATTATGATGATGATGCTACTGCTGAAACATACTTTATAGACGACGATAATGCCCTTGCAGAAGCCGATCCTTTCCAGGCCAGCTCAAGCGATAGCCCACAGGTGGATCGTTTAACTAAACAGAGAGTAGAACTTGTAAAGCAAATGGCTGAACGACTCTTAGACAAATATAATATTACTAATCCAGATGCACGAAACAAATTGATTATAAATGCTAAGATTATTGGTGATGATCTGTATTATAAAAACATCAGAGTTACAACAGAAAGAGGAAGTAGATTTTTAGAGAAATCTACATTTAAAACGATAAAAGGAGGTTCTGAATTTGTAAATAAAGTATTAAATCTGGTTAACACAAGGGACCACTCTAGCGCAGAGCCTGACTATGTAAGTTCTACATTGCATTCTGAAGATGTGAAAAAACGATAAAATACCAGCTGAGAAGAAAACACCAGAAGACATGGGTATATACAAAGATGAACTGACATTCTTACGGCAAGATGCTAGTGGTAATGCACATAAAATACAAGCTTTTGAAAATAAAATCGACAAATGGAACAATCTAAACCCCGAATATAGAGCTATTAATGATGAAATAAGGATTGCGAATATGCGTCTTGGCGAGCTTAACAGCGAAAAAGTTAAAATAAGGCTAGAGAAAAGAGAAGTTGAAAAACAGTTGAAGGAAATTCCTGAAGAACGGGCCCAAGCAAAAGAAAAAGACGAAAAACTACTAGCTGAACTTATAACATGAGAAGTTAAAATTGTTGATCGAATTGAATATGAACGTGATAAGATCAGTGAGGCACGTGAAAATCTAGCTACGAATAGGTCTCTTCGTGATGTAATTAAACGAAATGGTATTACAATCGCTGCAATACTGACTGCCCTTGGAATGACAATATCAACAATTGCCCTAGCTGTGACAAAAGGAGGACGAGGGGGAGCAAACAATGGTTCAGGCCCGCCCAAAGTATATACAAAAGCGAAAGAAATTGTAAAGCAATTTGGCGAATGGTTAAAAACATTGGCCGCACAAAGTGCTGCTGCAATACCAGGTTTAATCGGTTCCCTTGTCAGTTTTCTATTAAAGACAGCAGGATCAGTTGTCGGATTTATTGGAGAACAGTTATGGATATTTTTAACAGGTTTAACATTAGTCATAATAAATAAAATTATGTATTGATATATGACCAAGCATGTTTGGTGAAAAGAATATTACAAAGTTTCTTTCTAAAAATAAAGACCTGTTTGGTTTCTCTGTCGAATTGGAACGGTGCAAACTCCAGCGGGTAAATCGACATATCCTTTGGGCAAATCCAGGTGTTTGACTCAAAGATGATAATCTATATCATAACATATTAGCTTTCGTGAAGGAATGTCAAAAGACTAACTTCTTTAAGTGACTAGAATTCATAAACGTCTTTCAGGAGGCAGAGGATGACCAAGAATGTCAGCATTTACAAGAATATTTGGTTCTTCGATTGATTCTTGACACAGGTAATCGATTTATCTTTCAGTCAGATGGAAATATTTATGTAAAGATGTGATTTATATTTGAATTTTTCTTCTACGTTACTATATACATTACACGAAAATGGGGTACGATAGATCATTATTACCGACGATTTATCTTTCAGTCAGATGGAAATATTTATGTAAAGATGTGATATATTTTATAATTTTTCTTCTACGTTACTATATACATTACACGAAAATGGGGTACGATAGATCATTATTACCGACTTTCAGCAACCAAATACCGAATGGAACGAAGTCAGAAAGAACTCATCATGTGATTGCTCCTAATCCCAGTGAGGCAGATCCAGGTCAGACACTTATCATACGATGTCCAAAGTTAGAAAGCGGAGTTGTACTAGTTCCAGATACTTTCGACCTGGTTTTTGATCTCGAAGTTACGGGATATGAAGATAACCGAGTAGTACAAAATGTTGCAAAAAATATAATCGAGCGTATGGTTCTCACATTTGAGGGTCAGGCACTTTTCAATTTGAATAAATATAATCTCATTGAATGTTATCGCGATCTCTTCAAACATGAAAAGGAGAGAACAAACATGACACTGTACGGAATTCAGAACGAAAATCTAAGAAAATTGAGAAGTGGCGCGGCCAATGCAGATGCCGCTGTCGTGGACGATCATTTACTTTTCACCACATATAAAACAAAATATGCTATTCTTCTGTCTCATCCCCTCATAACAGGCCATGGAGTTGCATATCCATCAGCGTTAGGGAGTCATATCGAATGGGAAATTACGCTTGCACCCGCCTCCCAATTACTTGTCAGTAATCATGTTGTTACACCAAATTATAAATTAAAAAACATTCAAATGGAATACGAAACAATCTCTGATCAAACACTGGCAAGAGAAACTGCTGGTTATTACAACAACGGTAAAAGTTACCTTTACGAACATTTACATTATTTTAGAACAATCCCATTCTAAGAATCAACCTCGGTTATCAATGAAAATATAAATGTACCACAACGTAGCATGAGAGGTATTGTTATACTCTTCACTAAAAATCAGAATCAGTCAGAACTGAATAGCGAACTTTTCTTTAATCCATCCATTGAATCTGTGTCTGTAATGATTGAGGGCATTGCAAATAAAATATATGCTCAGAAGATGTTACCAAGACAATTTTGGACAGAAACACGACGGCATTTTGCTGAACATAAAGATTAGTGTGAAATTGATATAGATGAAATCGATTATTTGAAGAATAAATTCTGTCTGTTCAGCGATCTGCGTAGCTTTAAAGATATTGAATTTCATGGAAATGGTCTTAGAGTAATGAACACAAAAGATGGCATACAACTTGAAATAATAAAAATGGATACTTCAGTGAAAGGTGTCGACGATGCTCGCGATGATAATATATTTGCCCATGTTTATGTTGTTAGTGATGCAACGGTCTCTGTTGAAAATAGTAGATTAAAGTCTTTACTATTTTAATGGAAATCCGAAGGGACTCCCAAGTTCAGAAAAAACCTACCGGAACGGTTCCACAGAAAATTTTCATGAAAACTGTAGAATGTCAGACCTCAGTTATGACATCACAGGCTGCTAAGCAACATTCGAAGCCTATCGGAATGGGAAAGCCCTACTGGAAAGCCCCTGCTGGAAAGGTATTGAGCAACAGCGTTCCCTTCGGAACCCGTTCCGGTAGGGTAGGGGAAAATCTAACATAAGTGTTGCTCCGTAGGAAAAAAACATAGTGAATTCACACAACCAGAAGATGAGTAAGGTATAAAATTATATCTATATACTTACATCCAGAAGACAAAAATCGACATGGTTCCCCTGTCGGAACGGAAGAGCAGCAGCACAGTATGAATCTATCGAACAAATGAACTCCCTTCCATCAGCTGTTGTAATGGGGGAATTCCATACTGAGTGCTGACCTAAATATCTATTATATGTCAGTGAGTCATCTGTAAATGCGAGTGACTTGAGGTGACCTGTATATGAACTCATGTACGTGTATGCCATTTTTAGCTACAGGGAGGGAAATCCCCTGTAGCTAAAATGGTGGAAAAAAAATTCATCACAAAAAACAACTATTTATTACTACTCTTCTCTATATCTGAATAATTGTCCAGAAATTAGTGAATGGCGCAATTTAGAAAAAGTATATTTCCAAATTCATAGGCAACACGTGTCTTTGTTCTTGACTGATTTTGAAATTTTGATCTCAAAGCAGTACCCCCGCCCCCCTCCCCCGTCTTCGTCTAAGCATAGTGTTGCCAATAGATCAGAAAATGTACAATCCGTTGCAAAGTAAATAAACTGCAGCGATGAGTAAAATCACTTTCATGCATTTTAAGATGACATAGAACACTTTCACTTTTACAGGGAAGTTGTGGTTTGGCAGCTTTTAGGAAAGCAGGTATGTCTTTTCAATGCATACATCTGCATTGGTTGTGTTTTATTGCAAAAGAGAGCACTCCACTGGCCATCTGACAGCAAAAATTTTGTATTGTTAGAGCCATTAGTTCTACCTCCACCATACATAATGCATGAAGTTGAAGAAAATTATCAATGCATTACAACATTCATTTGGAACAAAGATCAACATTATCTGATCAAAGGAAATAAACAAAACTGTTTAATATTAGCAACAATACAGAATATCACACTTTCTCCGCTGGCCAAATGTACATTTTTAGATCATCATGAAATTATAACAACTCTGACAAACATCCATATTTTGCCTAATCCTGGCCCTACATGCAGTGTGCAGGAAAGTGATTATTCTTCACATGTTTACTATACATTAAGCTCATGCGAGTTTCTACAGTTTGCTCAATATCACTGCACAGGTAATATACATACAGGTGTTAGCACTTTACAGAAAATTGTGGAACATGATGATGAAATTCCAGATCTTCTTTACAGTGATGACTTTGAGTTTTCTCTTGACAAGTGCAATCAGTGCAGTTGCCCTACA
Source organism: Ptychodera flava (assembly GCA_001465055.1). Taxonomy (NCBI): domain Eukaryota; kingdom Metazoa; phylum Hemichordata; class Enteropneusta; family Ptychoderidae; genus Ptychodera; species Ptychodera flava. Next base: position 604,567 of record LD347119.1, on the reverse strand, counting down.
AAGACTGGCAACTTCATATGAATCTGTTTATTAGCAGTTTTACAGATAATAACTTAATATGTTTACAATTTAATTGTTTGAAGCTAAGTTTAGCAATGCCTGTCTGTCTCTCTGACTGTCTGTCTGTCTGTATACTGGATAATCAACGAAAACCATGCTAATTTGCAGTATATTGAATGAACTTTTCTAATTATCGACATAGTTTTAAAACTACTGCATCAAATTTGATGGAAATTTATACACATACTTATCTGATAGACACCTGACTGTAGAGCGAGACATTGGGCAATATCATGTTATTAATAGCTAATTTGCATATTTAGCACAGTAAATCAGGAACTCCCTCTCTTCTGAAGATTCCCTTTCCCTTAACACTGTGAATGGCAAGTATTTATATGTCCTTGCTGGTACTGTAACTCACTATGGTAACACTTTGTCTGCTGTTCCTTATGTTTCCTTCATCAAGGAAGGTGACCAGTGGTTTGAAATGAATGATCTATAAAGACAGCTTCATTGAGTGAAGCAATGAATGACCCATATCCTTTAATATATGTAAAACCGACCAATGATGACTTAGTAATATGCCATCAAAATGAACCAAAATCCCAAAATCAAGAACCCTTGCTCTGAACTCCATGAAACTTGCTGGAGATATTGTTTTCGTATATATTAAATTGTATTAAGAGACTTTCCACATGGCTAATCAAGAGTTCCTACTCCAAACTCCATAATACTCCAGAATATGGTTTTGTGCGTATGTTAAACTGTATCAAGAGACCCTTCACAGTGTCTAATCAAATAATGGCTAATTTGTATTTTTATATCAAACATGGGAGCATTTTCAGTTCATATCTGCTTCCTTTTCTGATGGACAGTAAACTGGTAAGCCTTCAACCAGCTACAATGACTTCTTCAAGTCCACTGATAACCGGTCTTCCTGATCCCAATAATTGTTGTTTTCATAATGCAATTGTACAGTTATTAATGCATTGCCCTACTTTTCATCAAATATTGTTCCAACAACCATACCATGGGAAAATATACTGGTTAACACAATCACAACATTTTCAATAGTCACACATTTCAAACATTCAGAAAAAAATCATCAGATCTTTACAATTATATCATGAATACTTGCAATGACCGATTTCAACAAAATGAACAAAATGATTCACATGAGTATTTACTTTATATTATAAAACAGCTTTATGATTGTCAGTTTTTAACTCCCAGCAATCCCCGAGTGTTCAAGCTTTCTGGAAATCAAGTTTATATGCAATAATTGTCAAGCAACTTCTGTTACTGTGTACAATGTTTTAGACATAATGCTTCCCAATGCAAATAACTCAATACAACATTTACTTAACAACTACTTTGATACTGAACAACTTCATTACACTTGTAATAACTGTATGTAAACTGGTGCAAACAAATATTTAACAGTTACTGCAGAACCACTGATTCTTATCATTACTGTGAAGCTTTTTGATGAACAATTGTCAAAACAAAGTTGTCAAGTGATTTCTGAAGATTCCCTCTCCCTAAACACTGTGAATGGCAAGTGTTTCAGAATCTATGTCCTTGCTGGTACTGTAACTCACTATGGTAACACTTTGTCTGCTGGTCATTATGTTTCCTTCATCAAGAAAAGTGACCAGAGGTTTGAAATGAATGATCTACAAATAAAGACCGCTTCATTGAGTGAAGCAATGAATGGCCCATATCTTTAATATATGTAAAACCGACCAATGATGACTTTCTCATATGCCATCAACATGAACCAAATGTACAAGCAGATCCAGAAAACAGCATCTCAAATGGTTCACACTCCTTCCCTTCCAATTATCTTTCTGAGATATCAGAACCATTTTCTGCGATATCACAGCCATTACTGAAGAAGTATGTTTCTCTTCAAATAGATTACAATAACCTGCCATTACATTACTGTAGATTATGTGACAACACATCTCCAATCAAAACAGTTATTTTCAGTCATGTCCATGAGCACTTCGACAGTACTATTGCTTTCAATAATACTCCGAAAAGCTATGCAATTAAAAAACATGAATATCAGTCTTTTGAGTTTCAAGACCAGCAACATTAACATGGTCAGATACTGTCAATACCCTTGTACATATGTCTTCAAATGCAAAAACTCAGGCCTTGCAAGCAACTGCACATGCAACTACTTTTAAAACATGAGGGAAAATGCCAAGAGGATTTGACCGGTTAAGAAGGGCTTGACTACGCAGTTTCTACGTAGTGAAGCGTCATTACGTATTCATGGTGACCCCTGGCCAGCTGTCAATATCTTTGGGGGCTTTTGTCTTTTGGCCTGCTTTGCATAATAATCGCAATCATACCAATCCATAATCCAATAACACTAGGTCAAAATTTGTAAGACAATAGTTGTAAACATAGACACAAAACAGCACAGAACAGACAGTAAATAGACGGTACACAAACAAAGTCAAATTCATGAAAGAAAGATATATGGACCTCTGGCCAAAAGACCAAGAAGTGATGTCAGGTGTTTCGAAATATATGCGTCGTTGGACACGACCTGCCAATCACCCAGGTAGTCAATTAAACTATTAATTGACTGTTTACCGACCCAATTAACACTATCCAGCAGTATCAGTCATATTTCAATCGCATGGCCCGGGTAGGCACAACGTAGGAACGCGTGTATTTCTATGTTTACGTTTCACTTGTGGTGTTGTTTGTACCATAGTGCGTTTGAAGTCCTTGTTTCACCTACAGCATTACCTTCAAGGTGACAGGCTTACTATTAATGTTCAGTATCATTGCACCGAGTTCTGCCCACGGTGAAAACCACCTGTTTTGCCGACTAATTACTGCCCGTAGCTGCCCGTCCTGAATGTAGCCCATCATAGCTACAGTAATCAGTCAATATATAATACCCTGCGCCTTATACTTTTTATATAAACTTGTAAAATCATAGTCCGAGCCGTAAAATTGTTGACTTTCGATCCGATATACAGGTTGATCATTGAATCGCACTGGCGCATCCATGTTTACTTGCCCCATAAGCTTACTACTCTGCAAAGGGTGGGTAGATGGAATTCCAGGGCCAAAAATGAACACCGGGCGAAACTTTTTGTGAATCCATGTGAAAACATAAATCATTTACCAGTTTTGATATATACTCCTCAATTGTACGTTTGATCAAAACCGAGACCACATTCAAGGGCTATGCAGACTGTCCATGTACGCACACACAGGCAACCACCGGTGAATATCAGCGTCAGCGGCATAACTATCGGGTCGTAAATCGATCGGCGGTTTTGGGGCCCTGGACTATGATTTTATAAGTTTATATCACAAGTAAATGTTGTGGAATATTAAGATATCGACCTATTACTGTATTGAAAAGGCCAATTTCGTGACGGGCAGTGCTAGAAGAATGACGGGCAGGGACAGCAGTAATTAGTAGGACCGTTTCTTTGAATAGTGTTCGATATTAAGTGACGGTCAAACTTTTGGGTGGTGCGCGTGACCGGCGGCACTGACACAAACTGGGTTGACAAGCAGATAATTTAGGTTTTTGTCCAGTGTTGTTACCATATGTCCATGGTGGAAAACATTGACGGAAAACCAGAGAAAAGGGTCCCGCGCCGAGAACAGCTTCGAGAAGGGGACGGTGTCTTTTGGCACGCGTATACGCCAGTCACCTAGGCGACGGTAATCCGCACCACTTATCACCATCGGGAACGTACTCCTCCCCCTATACCACTGGCGATCCGGCCCTCAAGGCACTCCGTCATTCGACCAAGCATCGTTATTGTAATTTCCTGCATAAAATTAACAGCGAGGTCAACCGGTCAAATCCTCTTGGCATTTCCTGGCATGTAACAAGAAAAGGAATGAACACTCGATCAACCACACTAAAAAAGCCATTTAATAAACTCACTCATGATTTGCCCAATGCAAATGGTGAATTCAAAAGTACAAAACAGAAAATCAACAAAAGATCTGTAAATAGCAGTACTTCAAAAGGTAAGAGACAAATATTTTTCATTTGGAAAAAGACATACTTCTTTTCAAAGAAAATATAAACCAAACTTGTAGTAAAACTTGTGCAATGTGCCAAAAGCAATTATTCCCTGAAGAAGTCTCTCACATGCAGACTAATAAGAAAGTTACATGTTACTGAAGAAGGTGTATACAATATGCCAGAAAAGGCACATAAGCACCATGGGCTTCACAGAATGAGATGGATCCTGGTCCAATCCCAGATTGTTTAAAGGGTTTAAATCTGCTTGAAAAAGATTGCTAGCAAAAGTCCAGCCATTTATATCAGTAGTAACATTACCGGGTGGCCAGTATGGTACAAAAGGCCAATGCACAAATTTTTCCATTGACATAAATGAACAGGTGAGGTCACTTCCATATACATTGGCTGATGCCGATGTAATTGTTGTACCTTCTGATGACAAGGATAAACAGTCCATGCCTATCAACTTTGAAAAATTGTTTTCAGCACTAAAGTGGCTGAAAAAGAATAATCCTTTGTATAAAGATATAGAGCTCCCACAGCTGTACACTACAGAAACTTGTACAGTTCCATCAACCTTGTGCAGGACACAGAAATGGATTTTTCCCTTGCTCAGCATTGCTTTCCTCAACCTTCAATTGAGCAAAATCAGTCAAATTTTTTACCATGGCCAAAAACAAACCTATTGATATTCTGTAAAAATACAGTAAAACCACTTGAGGAATTGACCTTCCCCTGGTTATTTCCATTTGGTAAAAACGGCCTCTGGGCTAACAGACCAACAAAAATAACAGATTTGTCATATTTCCAAGCCAGATTGTCACATACAGACAAACGTTTTCATCTGAATTGCTTTACTTATTTTATGCACATTCTATATATGAAAGTAGAGCATTGGCCAGCAGTGTTTCAATTGCTCTTAGAATGAAGTCACCTGTACTGTTTAATAATGGTAAATCATCTATCACTGCAGCAGATGTCAAAAAGCTATTACAGAAAACTCCTATGCCTCCATGAGAAATATCAGGGGGACACCAGCATACTGGCGCTCCCAACTTCTCAATTTGTTAGCAAAAATAGAATGCAAAGGTCCACCTACGTGGTTCATAACTTTGACAGCTGCTGATCTCAAGTGGCCAGAACTTTTTTCTCAATTGGCTCCTCATAAAGGTATTGAAAAGTTAACGCCACTCCAAAAATGGTCCTTAGTGAGGGAAAATCCAATAATAGTTGCCAAGCATTTTCATAGACAAAAGCGGGCATTCTTGAAATACATATTGAAAGGCAAATCAGAACCTCTGGGACATATAACAGAGCATTTGATAAGAATTGAATTTCAACTTCGAGGATCTTCCCATATCCACATGGTCCTGTGGATATGGTACAGCCCAGATCTTGATTCTCTTGAAGGTCGTGCACATGCCCCTGCTTTTATAGATAAACATGTTAATACCATGATACCAGATGATACAGACCCAGTCTTAGGGCATTTAGTCTTGACATTACAGGTTCACGGTCATACTAAAACATGTTTAACCAAAACTGGCCACTGTCGGTTTGATTTTCCACGTCCACCATCACATGAAACCAGATTGAAAACAAATATTGACCCTGGCAATACTTTTCGATTTTACATCACCAAAATAAATCTAAATGACACAATGGTCAATGCCTACAATCCAGTAATATTGAAAACTTGGCAAGCAAATATGGATATTCAGTTGATACGAAGTGTGTACGGTGTTGCCCCATGCATATGCACCTATCTCTGCAAAAGTGAATCACAACACTTACATGAAGCAATATCTTCTGCACTTGATAAACTGCCACCAGAATCTTCAGAAAGACGTAAACTACACAATATCGGGGCCATTGTGTTTATCACATCGACAAGTATCTGCTCAAGAGATAGCATTCCGAATGACCCATATACCTTTTGTATAGTCATCTATGGCTACTATATTTGTAAATTGCCTCAAACAAGCCAAAAGATCTTAAATATTACTACCAAAAAATACTCTAGAAAATTTGCATGATGATGATACAAATGTATTTCAGATAGGCTGTATTGAACAATACAGCAACAGACCATCTGGCCACATGTGGGATCATATGTCTCTATACACATTTGCTACATGGAACAAACCTTGCAGGGCAAAATCTCATAATGGACATCGACAACCCTGTTTTAAGTTGCTGAAACTTAATACTTGGATAATTCAGCGAACAAAACCGACATGCATAAGATATCCAATTCTAAATTTTTATGAACATGATGATGAAAACTACTACTCTAAGCTTCGGCTTTTCCTGCCTTTTCGCAATGACGATGAAATCCTTTGTGGTTTCAATAATGCATATGATGTAGAAAACAGCTGTTTGACACAAGTTCATGCCCCAAAAAGAATGTCATGGAAAACATTGAACACAATGTGCACTTGCTACACAAGTTGCACCATGGTGATACACAAATTGCAGATGCCCTTACATCTAATACATCTCATGTTGAAAAATCAAACCTACTCAGTGATTTGGTTACTGGTACAAAAGTTTCAGATTTTCATATATTAGATATTTCATCAGACCAGCAGGTACTCAATGGAAATAGTTTTGTTGACAACATTCAACAAGAAGACCTACAGTGGCACCATTTAAGCCTATTTACCATGACTTACTCGGTTTACAACACAAAAATGAAATTACTCACACCAGATCAGAAAGTTGTAGTAGACCATATCATTGCTTATGCTGAAACATATCTTGATTTTATAAACTCCAAAACCAAAACAAAGCCTTTGCGCATGTTTGTCACAGGTGGAGCAGGTTGTGGAAAGTCCTTTCTTCTGCAAATTCTAAGAGAGTCCATTTTTCGCAAACTCCTAACTACCTTTGTATTAACATTGGCGCCAACAGGCACAGCTGCATTCAATGTCCAAGGTCAAACAATACACTCAGCTTTTTGTTTGCCAGTAACCAATAGCTTTTCTAAAAATTATCTATATATACCACTCAATGCAGCAATGAAAGATAACTTGCAAAGAGCATTTTCAAGTATACATTTTATTATGATAGATGAAATAAGTATGGTTTCTGATCACATATTCCATGCTATTCATCACAGGCTACAAGAAATTAAGCCAGATTCTGACAGTACATCAGTGTTTGGAAACTGCAGTATTGTAGCCTTTGGAGACTTTTTCCAATTGCGCCCTGTAGCTGCTAGATATCTCTTTGACGATGCTAATTATCCATCATGAAATCTTTGGATACAATATTTTAAACCTTTTTTCTCAAAACTAATGTCCGTCAACAAAATGACAAACCATATGAAGAGTTACTCAATCGTGTTAGAGAAGGCAACCCCTCGACACTTGACATAAACTTACTTTGTGAGCGATGTAAAATTGATCTATGCAAACCCCCATTTGATACAGCTATACGTCTCTTTCCAACACGGCTACAGTGCTATCATTACAATAATATGAAAACAGAGGAAATCGCTACTCTGACAAAATCCAAAGTATACACCATTTGGGCAATACATACTTCCCCTGATGCCTCACCAGTGCCTGTTACCGCTATACCTTCAGATGATACCATGTGTGGAGGCTTGCTTTCTAAGTTAACACTTACTATTGGCAGTAGAGTGCTCCTACTCCGCAATATTTGCACTGCAGAAGGCCTTGTAAATGGAGCTCAGGGCACACTAATACAATTTCACTGGGATACAAGAAAGATATGCCAAGGGCGGTAGACATTTTATTTGACAATCCAAAAATTGGACAGTCAACGCAATCTCCAATTGATCAAACCATTTCAATTGAACCCATGACCGCTACTTTCATTGCTAAAGGTGGCCTTGAAATACAAAGGACACAATTGCCACTCATACCAAGTTGGGTTATAACTATTCACAAAAGTCAAGGTTTAACTTTAAAGAATGTTGTTGTTGACTTGGGCCATAAATGCAAAAGCCCAGGTCAGGCATATGTGGCATTATCATGATTACCACACATTGCAGGATTAGCATTATCTGATTTCTCAAAGCAGTCAATTAGAGTTTCAAAATCTGTTTTAGAAGAAATGGTAGGGCTAAAGGTAAATGAACCTTTTAAATTGCTTAGCATTTTACAAATTTGATCAAATTACACAAAAGCTGTGTGTACAGCCTAGGCATGCTCATCAAAAGTGAAAGGTCACAACAGAGCAACTTCTGTCACATATTTCACACATACCATGTACCTAGTGCCAAAACAGATATACGGCAAATCCACCTTAGACTACTTAGCTAATTTTTATGTGGCACTAGGTGCTATTAGGTAGTGTAAGTTATCAGTGAGTCTTATTAAAGCTCATTTCAATGCACAGTGTTTTTGCCAAGTATGCTGAACAGATAAATGTTAATAGCGTTTGCTGGTCATTTCACTAGCCTGCCCCATTGTTACTGGTATTGTTATGAAGTTTCCTAAACCATTTTATCATGTCGCCCCCTAACCTCTGCAAAAAACACTGATGCATACATATATAATTTCCTTTCCAGGAAACATGCCTAGGAGATCAGAAACCACAGTAGCTGCTATACAAGAAAATGCCAATACCAAAGGAGTTTTGACAGTTCAGGTTGCAAAACCGTTAACTGTATCAAAATACCAAATTGGAGATAAAGAAAAAACAGCCGGGCGAACTGTGGTTTGTGACAACACAGCACCAATAATTTGCTATGTTGAGGATCCTCCTAAATTCTCTTCCTTTCATGAGTCAAAGGTAATCATGACCAAGAAATACTCCACCAGATGGCAGGATGGCAATTTAATAGTGTCTGTTGGTAAAAACACTGAGGTGTTTGATGTCAACAAAGTACTGGAAATCCCCTAAGCACTTCTGACGGCAGCTCAAGTTCTCGATGTACCTGTGGCACCTGCAGTCAACATTACTGAAGCAAGAACATCACCACGTAAAAGGAAATTGACAGTTGAAGGCAAAGTTATCAAAGTAAGTGGTACACTTCCTGGCTGTTAACAACTTGTCATTTGGCAGCCATGCAGCGATATGTAGCAATCAAAGCGTTCCGGTAGTTGTAACTTTTGACTATTTCTTACTATTTTCATTCTTAGTATCATGGTTTCGTTTATATCTGCATTTATAAGCAATGTTAGGTAGCTCACTTGATTTGTACAATGCCTTTTTTCATAAGAAGCTGCTGGCAATTACTGTGTTACCTTAGCCGATATCACTGTGCCCACTGACTCAGGTCAACAAACTTGGCAGTATACAACAAAATTATCAACCCTACATATAAGCTTGATGACAGTTGCTAAGCAATTTCTCAAATTAAATCGATGCATTCAAATATATTTACTAAAAGGCAACTGAGTGCTGCAAAATTCATAATTGATACAAAGTCATATTTTCATGGATCTTATGGTATATGCACTGATATCGCTTTCCTTTTGACATCCACACATGTTGGTATCTGATGTCCAGACTGTTGGTCACAAAAATAAACCTTTGAAGAAATTCCATCTCCAAGATGCAGCCGGTGATGTCAGTGTAGCACTTTGGAGAGATCAGTCAAAGCTATCAGTTGCGGTTGATGATTATATTTCAGTTTTATGTCTCCAAGTCGGTGAATATAGAAAAGAGCCAGTTTTGTCTTCAACAGACTTCACAACGATTAAGGTGAGTACCAGAGGCAATTTAGGGTATTAGCTTTCAATAAATTATCTTTTAACAGCAGCTGTATATAGGCAAGAAAAAATCTCTTGAACATGTTTGTCCACTCAAATTGACAAATTTTCAATTAAGGATGCTTTTAGTCTTGTCAGTTGCAAGTAAAAAAATGTGTTATTAAACTTATCGTCCATTTGAAGACCTAAATACAAACAAAATTTGTCATTTTTACTGCCATATAGATATTTAGCAGTGTATCAAAATGTCATGTATTACATTTGACATTTTAGGTGTATGTTTTCTGTTAAGGTAGAACGCACCTCGTGGACAGACATTCGGACTCTCAAACTTTTACAATTCTCTTCTGATATACCACATGTGGGGCTGATTTTAAAGCTCTTGGTGAAAGAAACTTTTCACCGGCTTAGTTTTTCGAAATTCGAAAATGTCTATTTTTCTTTATAGAGTTAACACAGGGATGGCGGCCATTTTGAATTTCTTATATCGGTAAATCTTGGGTAATTTGTTTCTCTAGTACCAAAATTTGCACGGTGACCCCCTATGTTTATTCATGATTTTAAAAGAGAATGATTGGAAGATTCCTTGAGGAAGTTTAAGTCTTTCAATTTCGAGGTGCATATTGCCTTAAGTGAATGTAAATTCACTTTTACATTCACTTTTGTACATCATGTCTGTCCAACTCTTCAACTCATTGTACAAGATGTAAAATTATCTTCTGTTTCTTTTTTCCAATCAGCCTATACCTAAAGAGAATTTTGAACATCTTCCTGCCATTGATCTTTCTGATGATGAGGCTATGCAGACTGGAACCGTTATTGGTGTCTCTGAAGCAAAGTTGTACCCATCTTGCCCTAACAAAAAATGTCGGGATAAAGCCCTAGATGGAGATCACACCTGTTTAAAATGCAATACAACATATTTGCCTTCTTCTACTGGTACAGGTGCAGTTGCCAAAATTGCCATGGATTATGATGAGGATATAGAGACATTTACTGTCTTCAAGCCAGCTCTCATTCGCATTTTAACATTTCCCGGAAATGGACAATTACAACAAGCAATACTTGACATCCTGCCTCTGAAAGTGCTATTTCAGTACACACCAGATAATATTATTACATATTATAAGTTGCAGCTGTTGAATAAATCTCCCGGCAGATCATCAGTCCATTTTTCTACTTCATTGTTTTATCATCTCTTTTTTCACAACAGCTTGCATGCATGCATGCAATCACTTCAGAATCTGTGTCTAGATACACCAAATTAGTGCTAACTCGGCCATTTCCTGACAGTATATTAATCAATAATCCTGCAGTGTTTAACAAAGCAAGTCTACCAATTCTAAAAATGCAGTGTAATCTGTTGTGGTGCCATTTTGCTAATTGTCATAAAAATAACCTTAAAAGCCAATTATGTTGTGTTTTTCACTTCCTCTCATTGTTCATAAAGAATGGCAAATTAACCATGTTTCACTGACAATTTCAATTCAAACAACTATTCAACTTGTATGGATAATGAATGTTTGATAAATGTGTTCAATAGTTTCATATATGTGTAGGTTACCACTCGTTTAGTGGATAAATCTTGTATTTTATTAAAACCCAAGAGAGTTACTTGTAATAATTTCACATGTTGTTTGATAATATAGTTAATTCAGTTGTGTTTTTAATGTTACCTCAGGAAAAAACTCGCAAGTTGTGTTATTTTCAAAACGGTTTCCAGATTGTGCTTCGATTTCTGGTGCTATGTTTGACACTTGATTAACAGTTCAAAAGTTTGTCTAGCAGTTCATAGATTAGTAGGTTATATCAAACACTCATTAAGTTGATGCAAAGTTTGCACATCTTTTGAGAATATATTTTTTTATTTTATTATTATATTAAAGTTGGTTCATGGAAATGTTCTGACTCTGCGATGTTTATTCAAGTATAATTATCCATTGAGTTGAACTACATGGATAGATTTCTGTAAGGCAACCGGTTCCCCTCCCAAATATGGCCACACTGCTGCCATACAATTATGATAAACACCAAAAATGGTGCACGTGCAATCTTTCCATCTTTACAAATACAACATGGTGCAACCTACTTCAGGATGGGACAGGAATCCACTCCATTTGTACCCATTTTTCAAATAGTATGGCAAGCTTTGGAAAATGGCAGAATTAACAAAAATCTTTTCTATGTTTCGCCTATTCTGCCACAAGCAAAATTTATAGATAGCAATGAATATCTGCGAAAATTAAATGGTAACTTGAGGTTGGTTAAATTTTGCAGTTACCTTTCAGGCCCTTTAACTTGCTCTAATGAAATCCTGTAGTGTTGTGTTTGCTTCCCAATGCAAGAACAATTCACTTAGGGACGCACCATTTAACTTTGTGAGGGGGTGGTCACGATCGGATTCTGAATTTTTTTTTTACGTCTGAAAATTTCAAATTTAATTTTTTTCAAATGTAAATAGATGTGCAAATTTTTTTTCTGAATCTAGCAGAAGTTTTTATTACCCAGTTATGTTCTGAATATTTTTTTATTTTGGACAGAAGTCTGAATTTTTTTTCAAAACTCTCTGCTCTTAAAATCGTTTCTTTCCATTTCTGACACCCCCAAGTCTAATGGTTCATCCCTTACCACTTTGTTTCAAGTAGGGTAATGAAAGTGACTGATGAGGGCGCTATTTCAATATGTGACAGTCAAATGTTTTACTGAAGAATTCTAAAACGTTACTACACTTGCTTCACAAAATACTAAATTTGGTACCCATGTTCAGGATTCAAATGGCAAGAACCGGATAGCTTTTCGTGAGCGTGCTAGCATATTAATGTTATCATTAAGTGTCATGAACAAGCTTTACTGGCACCGACTATCATGAAACTAACCATGTATTATGTGAACTGTTTATCTCCATCATAATATAGTTAAACAAACACCATGTTATTTGTGCAAATATTAATATTTATTATACATCTACCATCGAGAACAAAAGAAATTTGCTGTAATTTGAATATTTAAGGAGTTTAAGCAATTTCCACTATAAATAAAGAACCACTGCCTCAAACTCCAGAAAAGTTGCTAGACATATTTTGCCATTGCCATGCCATTGCTTCGTTTAATAACCAGTTAATCAAATGCCTAATTGACAGGAGGAAATTCGAGACCATATTTGAATACTAGTATATATTGTCCTCAACATTACTATATCACGGCCCAAATACTCATTGCCTTCAGCAATACTGCCTTGTTATTATTATTATTATTATTATTACAAGTTTAGGGCAAATTAAATGGGAAAATCCAGATAAAAAGAAAAAGGGGAGAGAAAAACCGGAGGTTATCACCCTTCACTTTGGGAAAAATACGAGCGTATCATGATGCAAAACTTTTCAGTGGCTTTATGAATGTCGGGAAAAAAGACGAGATATAAAAGGATACTGAGAAAAATAAATGAGAATTTACTTTCAGGGGGGTCTGGAAGTTTTTCAGGGTAGGCAACCCATTTTTCTGAAGAAAAATAGGGGGCAGACAAAAATACCAAAATGTTTTAGGGGACTATTGAAAAATACATCCATTAAATATTTGCCCAGAATTCCTGATCTATAAAGTTATGCATGGCTGTCAAAATGCCTGGTGAAACATTTACAAATTTGCTAGCTCCTATGTGGAAAAAGGATTGAAATTCCAATAATTTTGTATGTGCGTCCAGAAGATCATGTAAATCAATACTATGGTGTCAGAATTTTGAAATATTAACCATAGCATCCTGTGAACAAAAGACGTGATGTCAGTATGTATGAATCAAGGAGAATTGTGGGTAAGCTCACACATTGTGTAATGATACCAATACTTAAGGCTCCCAAACATTCTGATTTTTTATGACCAAGGATTTCTCATTGACGGCTGGCAGAAGAAGGCCAAAAAACAATATTATATATATATATATATATATATATATATATATATATATATATATATATATATATATATATATATATATATGGTATCATTAGGCCACTGGCCCTTTATACAATTTATGAAAATAATTAGTGATAACAGACAACATTTTGGACAGGAAGAATACTTGCAAGCTATTTACAGCACATCTCAAGTACACAAAAGGGACATTCATTACATATTTTGTAACAAATTCTCTCTCTTTTTAAAGCTATAAAACAGGAATTTTGACGGGCTTAACAGAGTATCACGATTTTGTGAACGCATGAGTAATGTTATATATATATATATATATATATATGGTATCATTAGGCCACTGGCCCTTTATACAATTTATGAAAATAATTAGTGATAACAGACAACATTTTGGACAGGAAGAATACTTGCAAGCTATTTACAGCACATCTCAAGTACACAAAAGGGACATTCATTACATATTTTGTAACAAATTCTCTCTCTTTTTAAAGCTATAAAACAGGAATTTTGACGGGCTTAACAGAGTATCACGATTTTGTGAACGCATGAGTAATGTAAATGTTGCTATTGTCGGTATTGTCGGTAAATCATAGTCAAAGCACGGTAAAATTTCCTTTCTCATTTTTGTGATATACAGGGCAAACGAGCTTTTTATGGCCACTAAATTGTAACTCTGAAATGTTTTGTTATATCATGCATTAAATTACCACTGTAATCTTCTTGCAAAGTGTGATAGACTTGTCAGAGTATTTATGTCTTAGTATTTAAGCATGCATGTACATATTTGGGGGCTATGGGAAAAAAAAACCCGGAAAATATGAGAGGGGGCCATACATTTTCTCCATAATTTACCGGGGGGGTCATGGAAAAAAAATCACCAGGATAATAGAAAATCTGTTGCTTCACCATGTTGAAGCTGGAGCGGTAAACATTCGCTATGGCCATTGTGGACGCGCTCACTTGTACGTTCAATTAGTTAATTCATTTCCGGAGGCGAGGCCCGTTAATTCCGAAACAAGCCGAATGAAAACCAACTTCAAAATCGCACAAATTTTGTATTTTATAATTTTTAACTGCGTCGTTTCCTTGGGATAATGCATTTATTTGATAAAGTAGGGTTGGCAAAATTATATAGTATGGCTCATTTTAAGCAAAATTAACTTTGAATTTACACGGGACTTGCACTTTAAGAGTATTGATCCGGCAGAACTGTGTGGCCTCAGTGCAGTGAAGCCGATATTTTGAGACTGTAATGGTGGAGAAACCGTCGTATATTCACATCATATTGATATTTCATAACGGAAAAATATTGAAATGTCATTACAGAACACGGATATTTTGTGGATGTCAGTGAAACAGGAAATTTCTTGTGTACATGTGCTTTATTCTCAGGGAGACTTTGCCATATCGACTGCCATAGAGGTACTTTGAAATACATTGCATTCAATATACGGAATTAGATTCCAAGTTCAAATAAAGCGCTGAAATCTGCTCATCGTGTCAAACGGGCATTGCCCGACATGCGATAGATATTTTTGTAATAATTTTTCTTGCCGCTCAATTAAAAATAGTCACTACTCTGTACAAAGTCAGTCTGGATTACAATAAAGAATAATAAACGCACTACTGTTCACAACTAAGATGCTCAGATCGGATAATATTCAAGCTAAGATTGTTAGAGTTTTAGGTATCCTTATGTTGTTATTTTTAAATTCGTCATTTTCGAAATATAAATTTGAACCGCATCTCATGACCTTATAAATTGAGGATTCGTTCTCAAAATGAGTTTCTGCCTTTTACAAAATGTTGCGATCATTGTACCACCTGTAAATATTCTTTGCTCCTGAACGTTATTTTATTCTTTAAACTCAAATTAACCTTGCTAGTTTCAAATTGTATATACTATCAAATGGTGAACTGATATTTTATATGAATTATTTAATTTACTACCACCAAATAAGAAGTTCAATACTCACATGATACGATAATCCAACATACCAGCCACCCGTCTTCTCCTCTTTCCGCATGGCATTTTCCAGTCTATTCTGGCTGTGGAAACTGTTACCAAGTGCGATGACATTTTTATACAAGAATATTTTGCTTCTTGCCAGATTTCACTTCCTTCACTGAAGAAGTAGCATGTGTCGTTTGTATCTGCCAACACCCAGTTATCTGAGCAACCTTCCCCCGCAAAAAAATAGATAAGATAATCAAAATTAACAAACAAAGAGATAATACTTCAAACTTTCACGATTATGAATGAGTAATACTAAAATAATCTTGCCTCTACTTTTGCCTGTTGGCAGCAGATACTTAATGACAATACAGGCTTTTCTGTATGAGGCAGGCTTTTCTTTAAACCGTAGAATTCGGTTGAATTTGCGAAACAGTCTCTCCTGATTATTCATAGAGTGTTTCACACATCCTTGGACCTGGTCAAAACGGGAAAAACATATATAAGGGAGATTGATTCTGTCAACATACAAACAATTTTACCTATGATTTTGGCGAGCGAGCTTGCTAAAATTAACATTTCAGACAGCATTCAACAATCAGAAATATCTTCCTTGGGAAAGAGCGTTCACTAGAATGTTCTATTCCCAATCGTATGAAAATATGAAGGCGAGAAGATATCATCTGACACCATTTTAAGGTAGTGTGCGTCTCGAAAGTGAAAGACATAAACTTTTGCTCACACTTTCATAAACGAAGCTTTCAACCATTCTCTTACTAAATCAACAATAGAATCGGGTGTCACCGAGCAAAGTTGGGAACGAGAAGAACAAATTACCTGTGTTAACTCCATGGGGGAAAATAAAATTTTGGATTTTCGTAAAACTAAGCCGGTGAAAGTTATTCTTTTTCCTAGAGCTTTAAATTGAACCTCCACAAGTGGTAGATAAGCAAAAAATTGTAGAAATTTGAGAGTCCGAATATCTGTCCCCGAGGTGCGTTCTACCTTAAACTGTTCAAGGTTGGTAACATGGTATTGAAGTCTTCTTTATCTCTGGTGATTTTCATAAAAACGATGATTTCCTAACACAAAACACACTTCCTCGAAAAAAAAAGAATTTATGAAAGCTTTTATTCCAAAAGACTGCAAAAAATAAAGAAAAACAAAATTAAAGTATTGTGAGAAAGAAAACCACTTCAGACCATTCTTCCATTATCCATCACATCAGTGGTGATGTTCTTAGCAGAGGAGGATCTGAAAGAAGCCCGATAGATGGCTTGTATGAGATCTAACTGTTGAACGAAATCATTCCTATGAGAAGTCCTTGGCCACTGTTTAAATTCAGCAGCATGGTTCAATTAACCTAAATACTATAGAAAGCCCTGTCACTGAAATGCGTTATGTTGTAGATATACGTGCGCTCTCCGTGATGATCTTTTCGAGTTTGACTTAATCTTGAAGTTGCAAACCTGTAAACCTATAACTGACTAATAACTTGCCACGAACGTGTACATATCTTCAGGAGACGTGCTCTATTTGTGTTCCAAGCTGTTCGTTTGAGCTATGACTAATCTTGTCGCCAGAAGCATGATGCAAATTACAACACAGTCTATGGCGCTGTGAAAAGTCAAAGATAAAGTTAAGAACTGTTTTTACAAAATAATGCCAACTAGGATGAGTGGTTTTCATAAGAGGCTTCTCATTCTGTTGTCATATTTCAAGAGTGTTCAAGTTGACTGGAATTTTTTTGGCTTGTCATCAAAGCGCGCAAACGCCCTTCCACATTGAGGCACCCTTATGACTTTTAACATGTATAACTTTAGCAAGCATTTTGTCAATTGAGAAGAACGACCATTGTCACACATCATTAGTAAGTTGCTCTATTGACATACTGTTACTTAAGCAAGACAACTGATATTCTCTAAACAAGACGAAAACTTCGTATTCGTGGTTTCATCATAATCTTTATTCTGCAGTAGAGTTGTCCTCCGTACGCCCCATTTAGCGCCATTGTATATATTATAGCCAAAATATGGGACTATGTGCCGAGGGCAGGTAACAACTTGCCCAACGGAAGAGGACAAATGGTCTCCTGCACGAGGCTACATATGCCCATGTTTGGGCTTTTATTACGCGCCTCTCTCACATAAATTTCACTCTAGAGTTTGAGTTTATATACAAATGACAATCGTATGCTTTTTTCCATGTTATATGAAAATCTGTTGGTAAAAATGGAGCGATTTTTATCATTTAACGGCGCATTGATATGTTAAAATCACTGTTATGTGGTTTATCAGTTTTATGCATAATTTTGTGAAATAGAATTTTCTGTGTAAAACATGTAATTTGATCATCATTTAATCCCGAAGTTGTCATGTTGAAAATAGTTCCGGTTCACTTTGAGTCAAGTGATGAGAATGAGGCCCAATACATCATCAACGAGTTACCATTGAATCCCATGGAGCGCGCAACGTTCGAGATACGAGGCATGCAATAATGCTTCATGTCATTGACAAATACCGCATTGTCCATGACATCTCTGGCCACTCAAGCTCCACCTACTGTTCAGTTGGGTTATTGTCCCGTCAAGTACGTTCTGCAATCGGTGCTTATATTAATCTAGATAAAGATATCCTCTTCATATGTTTTATGTTACTTGAAAACAGTTTTTCTACTACAATATATGGTTTCGTCAAGTCTACTATTGGACAAAGTTTGCACTGATAGGCAGGGGAAATATAAACAAGCTCAATGGATGCGCAGGTGGGATGCACACAGACTGATCAGCCGCAGCATTACTTTACCAACAGGTTGTACTATGAAAAATCGCTTCTTGTCCGCCTTTTGTTTAGTTTGTGTTAGTTGAATATTTTAATTTTTACCTACGATTAAAGGTAAACATACTCGAATGCATCCCATTCCCTAAGGAAAGTGCCAAACCTAGAGTGCTAATTGGACCCAGTCGGGCGGCACTTGCCTAAGTAGATCGTACATGACGAGCTCAGGTCCCATTGTTTCCAACAGTGTGCGGTGATATTTTGCAGGTTTTAAAGTAAACATAAAATGTTCATACATGTTAAATTATAGAGTTAACGATGATGTTGCAAATATGCACATAACAAGTGCAATGTTGAAGTAGTTCCCCTGGAGAAGTTCAGTACCGACTAACTTTAAGTAGGAAAGAAGGCAAAGGGGGATTGATTGAAAATCTTTTGGCTGGTCAATGGGGTGTGCAAAATGTCGTAGCAAACTGAGGTTCTCATATGACTTTCAAATTTGCAAGTTTACCTAGCAATTGTCAATTGAGAGGTACGACCATTGTCACATATCAGTAGTAAGTTGCTCTATTTACATACTATTACTTAAGCAAAACAATTGATATTCCATCAAAAAACTGTAAAAAAAAATATTCATGGTTTCATCAAACTATTACTCTGCAGTACTGTTATCCTCCTTACGCTCAATGTAGTGACATCACAATTCATGTCATCGGGAAATATCGCATTGTTATTAATGTATGGCCTTTCAAGCTCTAACGACAACATACATCATTCTTCTATAGGGTTACGCCTAGTCAAACACATACTGTACCACCTACACACTGGACTAAATATCTGATATTCACCGAATATAAGAACGCGCAGATATCAGTCAAATGTTTTTGGATAAAAAAGGCTCAATGGTCAGCTCAGAATTTTAATCATCAGTGTTTATCGATACTAATGCAGGGCTCGAAATCAGCGGTAATCCCGCGTCTACAGACTACCAACTTTTCTCTGGGGCTACCAAAATCCATGAAATGGTAGCCCACACGGACAAACAAAAATACCGTCAATGACGCTGTACCTTCTCTAATGTGTGGCCAGGTCAGGTAATTGGTTGTTGGCATGGAGTTGTTGGTAAATAGTTGATGATGTAGGGGCA
>LD347119.1:545221-582095 GCA_001465055.1 Ptychodera flava | reverse complement strand
TTCAATCGGATTCGAACCCACAACATACGGCATCAGTCGCCTAGCTGAGAGGCCAGAGACAGAACCAGTCGGCTAAATCTCCACTCCCAAAAAAGAGTGGTTCAAAATGTAATATCATTATTGAACAAATAGATGAACTTAGTAAACATGAAATTTACTACCTTTAAGGGACTGAACAGAAATTACAGGGAGAAGGTCAGAGTTTTATCAAAATGACGCTGGGCGAAAAATAGTGACCCTTGAACGGTGTTTGCAAGAAAAAGATTGACCTTCCCTAATTTCCATGCACAAAATCAGTGACCTCCCCCCCTTACGTGTCATTGTCTGTATCAATAATACCTTAATTGACATGTTATTTCTCATTTGACCTTTGAACTTTCAAACAATACTTGTTAACCTTTACAAATAATCACTTACGCAAGGTTTCGAGTAATTCAATGAAAAAGAGATCACATGCCTGATGGAAACTAACACCAGGGCCCTCTGAACCGTGGTAAAACGATGACGTGACTGAAAATGTTGTGACAGGCGAACACGCTTATAATCTGAGCAGAAAATCACCATGCGAGTATTACTTGACACGAGGATATTATAAGATATGGATGATAAAAACGTTTTTTGCATAGAAATTAATCTGTGTTGGTAGCTGATTACTGTCAAGTAAAAAGCGTTGTCAACGTTCTGCAAGTTTTTATAGTCGCACGAAGATTGGCTTCCCAGTCGACTCTTTTCTTCTGAACTATACCTTTCAAACTGTATCGAAGGAGTAAAGGCTCCACTTAGGTTCACAATATACAGCAGAAGAGGCTATTTTACATTTTCTATTGCTATTTACGAGTCAAATATGGAAATGTTTGGATAAGGAATAATTTTCAGTGACAGACATGTAACGAACTGCTCAAACAGTAAACTCGCATCGCGATCTTCTACCAAATTCATCCTCCAGGCGTTTCACGGCAACCGACGATGCGAAATGACCATCCGTTGTACCTTCTTCAAAATGTAAACTGGGATTAATCTTATACTTAGTCAAGCTTGAATCTACCAACAGGTGTTCATAGAATAGGGTTTTTCATCGAAAAGCAAGCATAAGGCGCAATCTTTGAAGTGTTTCGCGTAATGGCGTCGCCATGACATTGATCCTAGTATCCGGACTCTGCTTTTTAATGATTTTATAACGTTAATTTCTTGTCAAGACATAGTTTAAATTTTCGGTGGATGTCAATTAATGCTAAAGGGAGCGTTTTTATAATTTTGTAAACTCATAATATAATGTACATAATGTACGGATGATGTGTTGTTATTGGTCAACCAAAGAGAGTATTTTTACTCTCTATACCACAAAAAGTAGCGATCAACTCTACAGATTGTGCTTCACGTCAGTGAATTTCAGTACAACAGACGAAACCGTAGGCTACTGTAGCTTTGCTACTGTTGCATTGTATATCGTACTTATTCTGATTTTTCATATGAGCATGACGTTAAATCGATAAGTTACTGACAGGTAAACTAGCCCTACTGTAAGACCATATTCTCAACAGATATATTATTATGAAAGGAACGATTTATTAGGCACCAGCATTTAAACACATTACATGGGCAATTCGCTCCTATACAGATTTTAATTTAATGGGTACAGTTACAACTCTGTCAACAACTGCTCCATCTGTTTGTCTGAGGTTTTGCACTTATTTGTTCGAGGGGAAGGACAATTTACGGCCGTTTGCAGGGCAGAAGGGGTGATGAACGCCCTGTTTTGTTTTCAACATGTCTTAATGGCGACTGGAGAAAGATAAATTCATTCACATTGAATAGCCTTAAAGCTTCTTCGTTGACTGGAAGTTCAAAATGTGTTTTCAGCTCAGCACTTCGAGTTTACAGTTGTTCCTTAGATGTAATACCAAATTTGCGAACGTTGGCCTGAGTTTGCTCGGAGTTATTCATCATGGTTTAAAATTTACAGTTGTTAAAAGAACATATGATAACTTAAATCATTATTTAAGAAAAGAATCCGTAAACCTACCGTAGTTTTGCAATTTTGACATGTGTACCAACATTAACACGCAATATGAAATCCGGATGATATTCATCTTGTGTACGAGTCGGTTACAACAGTTCGAATACATGCAGCGCGAAGGCCTCCCGGTTCGTATAATGTTGAAGGCGTGGCTTACACCAACGTGACAGTCTGTATTATTAATGAACGTAGTAATCAACTTAATGAGTTATCTCGAAAAACGATCGTAAAATGCCACCTCAATTTCAATTTAATGAAAAACAATCGCATATAACTTTTTATCAAGCGTTGAATAGAGTTATAAAAGTGTTTCTGTGGTGGCGGTTTTGCTTGACTGGCAGATCTAGTAATGCCGTTTATCACCACTCTCCTTCTTCCTTCAACAACTCAATTTGCTCGGTAGAATGTGATAGCGGAAGCATGATATATGTAGAATCTAACACGTGATCTGATGTACACGCCATCATTGCCATGACTGCATTCAGACGATCAATAATTTCAAATTACTAAACTATTTAATTAACTTATGGATTTCATATGCTCTATGCCTCCTAAAATATTGTTGTTGTTTTTTTCTGAGACAATATATGGTTGCGTCAATTGTATCAAAAGACAAGTTTTGCCGAATGAGCCGGGGGAATTTAAGCAGGATGCGCAGGTGAGATGCACACAAACTCATCTGCTGCAACTGTACCAATGTAAAACTGTAAAATTTCGTAGACTCGCTTCTTGACAAACTTTTGTTTTAGTTCGTGTTTAGGTTTTAGTTTTAGGGGTTTTTTACCTATGATTAATTGAAGATGGTCGAAAGTATCTCATTTTCAAAGAAAATTGCCAAACCTTCGTGCTGATTAGACCCAGTTGGGCGGCACACGCCCACATAGATCGTCTTAATGAACCCGGGTCCTATTGTATGCAACAATTTTTAGTGTGGTTGAAAGTAAACATAAAATGCTCATAAAAACAGAGAATATACGACGGTGCTGGAAATGTGCTCATAACAAGTGCGACGTTGAAATAGTTCAGACCTGACCTACTAACTTGAACCACTACAGAAGGCGATGGGAGGGTAGATTTGTTATTGCTGTAATAAATTGCTAAAAAGGACAATATGTCGATACATGGAAGCAGTAGGGGACATTTTAAAGTTCAGTCCGCAGGTGGAACATGCCGCTTTTCATCGTGAGGTTCAAACGACGTGTCAAAAATAAATATTTTTATTAACTGTGGTGAAAGCATGCCGTATCGATGAACTTGCATTCCGAAGACGAGGTCATGATTGGTTCATTGAATGTGAAAACAGGTTTCTTTCTGCCTAAGGTGATGAGCCGGAAGCATTTGTCATAAAACAACAAGTGCCATAAGTTTGTTTTGAGATGATGGGAATAATATATTTGTTAGTCTACCGAAAATGATGGCATTCCACCAAGAATCTGGCATCTGGTTACAGTAAAAATCCTAAATTTCTTTAATGTGTTATGGTACAGACGTGCCTGTTGTGATGTCCCCAGCATTCAACAAACAGATGTACGATGACGCTCTTCTTATTTAATACAGTCACACTTGTAAAAAATGAGGGTACAATATAATACACCATTGTCTTTTTTTTTTAATATTAAACCATTTCTCCCCACAATATTGTTAACATTTCTCCACCGTTTAAGGCGAATAAATTTTGTGAATGCAGACCTCTTATCTTGCAGCATTCAATATTAATTGTTGATTTCAGAAAGGTGTGTCATTTCCTCCCGACACAATGCAAGAATAAAGTGACAATAATATCTCATTTTCTCTGATGCATACAATATGTTTATGTTGCCCGCTAATGGCATTAAAATTTCTGTCACTGTTGATTAATTCCAGTTTTCATATTTTTGAGGGCAATGCGAACAAAAGCGCCTCCAACAAGTATGCCGCGCTGAGTAATTATTACCTTCAGAATTTTCGACATTCAAGATAAACTGCATTGAGTAGGCTTCATGTGCAGGTACTTGGTAAATATGTTCATTGCGCTGTAATCACAATAGCTCAAGAGAGACATATTTTTTCAATACAAGCCCGTGTTTGGAAGGGACAAGCTCTAGAAACTTCATACGTGCGTTACCCTTTTCTAGAAAGGGTTGAGTACGTTCCATCACTACGCTAAGCCTCTTTGTCACGTGATAACTAGACGTCATGTGCGGGTAGTACAGACGTTCGGAACGTAAAACGACACTTCTACACGTAGTCATAATCCCGAGTATTATACCTTGCAAACTATCTTTGCAAGTTAGCAAACATCTTTGATATTAGAATATTTTGTTAAGTTTGCATTCGTAAAATAAGTACTTGCTGTGATTTCGAGACGAGAACATAGTGCTGAAATCTCATTTCACATTTTA
Source organism: Ptychodera flava (assembly GCA_001465055.1). NCBI lineage: Eukaryota > Metazoa > Hemichordata > Enteropneusta > Ptychoderidae > Ptychodera > Ptychodera flava. Next base: position 577,697 of record LD347119.1, on the reverse strand, counting down.
CATGTATCTGACGCCTCGGCAAGAATGCGCCAGCACTATGCGTGTACTGGCCTTTGTCTTGCCAGAGTCCTTCATAGCCCTGCGTACGATGCTGTGTGTTTCCGGCGCTATACGGCCTCCCACCACCGTATAACGCCGGGAACACACAGAATGGTACGCAGGGCTAGGGTCATTCTATAGCCTTGTGAAACACAGAAGCTCTGCTGTGATGCACCATTGTTTTGTGTGTAACTCCAGTATCTACCAACATTATATGAACATTTGGAAGTCAAAAACGAGGATGTATATATAAAATTTTCCGAGTCCCAGCTGTCTCAAGAAAAAGTGTCTGCATAAAAGTTTGCAGTAAACTGTTGTAACCAGATCGAGACCATATATATACATATATATATATATATATATATATATATATATATATATATATGTGTGTGTGTGTGTGTGTGTGTGTGTGTGTGTGTGTGTGTGTGTGTATATATGTACTTTTTTATTTATATACATATATATTTATATAATATATGAAAGTTTTGCAACTGTAGCCATGTATGTATGTATGTATGTATGTATGTATGTATGTATGTATGTATGTATGTATGTATGTATGTATGTATGTATGTATGGGTGTATGTGTGTGTTTGTGTAGTGTGTGTTTGTGTGTGTGCGCGTATGTATGTGTGTACATGCGTGAACCTGAGCTATGAATGAAGTGATGTCTAATTTGATGTTTCTAATGTTTGATTACATGGGTGTTACTGCTAATCCACTCTGAGTTGGACGACGATTGTCCTGAGGCCTGCTATACGAAAACCATTCCCAGACGAATCGGAGATCGTATAATAAATATTCATAAGGCGAGTCTCGACGACAATTTCGTCATATCCGTTTACACACACAGTAGATTGCTAGAAACGAATTAATGGTAACAAACTTTGATCCGTCGGATATATGGAGGCCTCACATTTGCAGACAAAGGATTGATAATAATTAGGCTATCTGCAAATAAAAAGGGCTTCACCGGACCGGATAACTATGGAAACCGGTCTGTACATCGTTCACTCGGCCCGCCAACTCCCCGGATGTTCCCATTCAATTCAATGCACTGATGTGCGTTCACATCAAGGCGTGTAATAAAAATTGATCTGAAATATACGAAGTCGATTCAGGTACGAAACAACATCGAAAGCTTAGATTCAAAGGTCATCTGGACAAGTTTACCAAGCGTAGAAACGAAGATACGGCGGAGTGAACGTGTCGTCATTTCTATAGAACGACTAATATTATATGAAGGACACCGTTTATATCTCATACAATTATCAAAATGTTAACAGTTGAAGTGCACTATACTTACTCAAATCAGATCAAATCCAGCACATCTACTCATACAAACATGACAAAGGGAGAAGGATCTCAATGCCAACCTCAATAGCAATGGTTACACATAGTGTGCTCCTCGCTGTCAAATACCAGCTAAACTTAACCTTATTTTTAAAAAAAAGCACGACTCACCAGAATAGGCTGCAAATTGACCAATATTTCATTAAGTTTGAGCAGCGAATCTTCGGAGACAATTCCAAATTGATCGTAACCTGTATCAAGTTTCTGTCTCCAACCAGACTGGTAGGAATTTCTGCGGACGAATGCCACTCAGTTCTGGATTTGACAAGTACTGGCATTGATGACGAGACAAGTATTCAAGCAAACATTCTAATTTCTTTTTTCAGAATAATATTCTACGACACAGTCTTGTCAGATTTCAAAGCAAGTTTACTTTCTTCGTAAATTACACCAAGATGGGATACACTTCTCCTAATTTTGAATGCGCCTCTGGAAAACATTGTTGGGCTCTCAGACGATTGAAATATTTCTATGGTCTATCATTTGTAATGGCTCGTTTTGAAGCTCACGGAGTAGACAAAGTTTTATTCGACTTGGTTCTGTAAAAATCGAAATTTGAATTTGACGTGTGGGTGTAGACAGGAAATAAGTCACTTTGGTACAAACTTGCAGGGTGGCCTCCACTTCCAAAAGGGAAAAGTTTAAAGTTTCCTCTTGGGAAGCTTGAGCAAACATTTCGGTCTTTCAATTTCGAGTTGCGTACTACTTGAAGACACAATTCTACATTACCTTACACTTTCTATTCATTACAGTAGGAGAATCTTTTCTTTATTCACTTTCTAATTAAAGGTTGACTTCCCGAGGGACCTGACACCACCAAACAGGTGCCACTGAGAAAACATGAAGAGAAAAAAGCACATATCATTTAATCAAAGTTTCATATTTTTATTCGCAATATAGCTACAGAGAAAGTGCCAATTAATCACAAGTAACAAATCCCTTTGGAATAACTGTATGGCAGATCCTACTCATTAGTGTTCACTCAAGCAATCATCATAATTATATTATGCAGCTTATTGTAGCGAAAGCAAATTTCTCTCCAAAGACGCTAGAGTATGTTAACACGTACGGTTATTATGTCCCAAACAATGCCTGAATTTTCAGTCTACGGTGCACAGGGACCTTAGTAATCCTGCTGTTGTGCTCAAAGACGTTTATGTTGAGGTTTGCTTGCAACTATCAGTTTGGTGTTGCTGATATTGTTTCTATGATATTGATATCTTGAAAACAAGTGTACTGGAACACTGCACTTAGGGCGCCTTCAGTAATTACAGGGGGGTTGGTCACTTGTTAGAACACTGTTCAAAGGGGGGTCACGTTTTATAATCTATCTTAGGAGGAGGGTCATTTTTTGCAGAAGATGATTTTATGACCAAACCTTTAAAATATCCATTGGATATTTCCTGATTAGGAAATTGCCGACAAAATTCATAGATTCTTTTAAATACATACACATTATCGACAAACTTACAACAAAGAAGATGCATTGGTATCTACATTAAACACCTTGAACAGTTAAAACTGATGAAAGACAAGAGACGAATACATATGGGACAGATGGCAAAGTGTATATCAATTATCAAATGTCTTAATGCACAGATATTGTAAGTTTTATGTGTTATTTTGGAAAAGAAATTTATCATTGTGCTCTCATGGACTACCATGTATTGTGAATCAACATTGTGGTGAAATTCAAAAATCAAATTTCTTGCACAAGCATCCATTTGTAACCACCCTCGTCTAATCAAATACATTGCTATGAATAATCAAGCATACATAAATAAATATATTTTTCTATTTTTGTATTGGAAAAAAATATTCATACTGTTGTCATAGACCATCATGTATTATCATCACTTCAGTGAAATTCCAAAATCCAGTTTCTTGCACACACATCCATTTGTAACCACCATAGTATAATCAAGTACATTAACATAAATAATCAAGCGTACATACACAGATTTACCTATTTTTGTATTGGAAAAAATATTCATTGTTCGTCATAGACTGCCATGTATAATGAACTAATATTTCCGAGAAATTCCAAAATCCAATTTCTTGTACATACATGCACGGTTTACTTCCCACTTCAAGCAAAGTACATTAACACATTTTATCAAACATATATAAATGTACAGATATAGCTTGTTGTGTGGGGGAAAACTGTCAATAGTTTGCCTGACAGACTAGCTATCAAGTTTTATGACCGCCTAAAATCATGACCTTTTGAAAAGCGAGCTCTAAGTGACCTACAATGCAGACTGGTCAAAGATTGCGGTTACGCAACTCTGAAATGAACCAATTATATGGCCTTTGAAACGCGGCTTATATAGTGACAATTATTAGAATATTTTTCCTATGACTAAACTTTGCACGATGGCCCTCGACTCCTCTCTTTATCGAGAATGAGAATGATTTAAATCATGTTTGCTGAGATTGGAGTAAAATATTAAAACTTTCAGAGTCGAGGTCCGAACTAGCTTAAAATATTTGACACTTAATAGTAAGTGATTTAACAATAGCCTGACCCAGACTGTCGCTTAGCCAAAATACAGATATCACATTTTTTACTCAAGGTATAGTACCAAACAAGGTAATCTCTTACAAGTTTTTATCCACTTAAAGTATATCGCTCTAAAACTTAGTATTTTTATTAAAATATTCATTCGAAAGTCAAGCAAAAATTATTGTCGATAATTTCACAACCTCATAAGAATTGACAATTAAATGGACATAACTTACAAGCAATTAATCAATTCAAATCAATTTTTCCGAAAATTTGTTCGTCAAATTTATACTGCTGATATGTAAGCGAATAATATCTAAGTCACCGGATGCATGTAAAATAATCACAGTCATACTATCCAGAATCAAACAACAGTGGGTAAAAATATGTTGATACATGGTCAATTGCTAAAATCACTGACACAAAGCAGTGAGACAGCAAAGTACCGGCACACACAACAAAGTCAAATCTGTGAGAGGAAAAAAATATATCGACCTGTGGCAAAGAGACCAAGAAGTAACTTAAAAAGACAAAGAAGTAACAAAAACATTTAAACAAGAAAAATTATGTCACAGGGTAGATTTCGACGTTACGAGTCATTGTTTTTCAATTCATGCGCGATTTTCTTTCTTCTTTGAAAACTCTCCATTGAAAAGATCTTTGATTTTCGTCACTTATTTGGATCCCTCCACATTGGCATGATCTGTACTGTGTACCTTACATATACTACATAGAAAATATTCTAAATCATCCCTCGGTAGACGTTTTCAATTTACTTGACGTGGACGCGATGGGTACGTTGAGCCTGGAAGAATGAGGAACATCGATTATGGTCGAGAAATCAACATTTAAGGAAACCAATAAGCCATAGTTAAAATTGCATTAGCTTAAAATTCCGTTACGAAAAGAGTTGACTTGTGGATATTTGCTTCATTTTGTATAAATCAAACAATAATGTGCATTTCTAGCATGCAAAAGGGGTGACAAAATGCACGCATAAAAGAAAGAATGTATAGAAAGCATTATTGTTACAATAAATAATGCTAACAGTACACCCTGTACATGAGTATTGATCATATTTATAAATCTGATAAGCATCAGGGGGCATCTTTCGTTCTGTACAAACATGCGAATTTCTCGACTTTCTGAGTCCTTCATGAAAACAGGAAATAATATGCTGACATGAATTTCTATAGTGTGCACAGTTTTCTCAAAGTACCTCTGGCCATTGTTTACTGAAATAATGGCGATACATTATGAAGCCACTCACAGCTTGGAACAGATGCTGAATTTTCTTTGACTTTTCTTCCTTCTCCTGTTGTCGTTTGCTGATCTCTCTGGCACGTCTTCTTGTCTGCTTTAAGACCTCTCTTCGCTTTGTCAGAATCTCTGTTTCGTTGACTTGAACTTCTGCTAGAGCGTCACGTTCATCTTCGTCACCACATATGCGAATTCTCAGGGCAACCAAAACCTACAACATAAGTTTAAACACAATTGTTTCCATAAACTGGGCGCTTAAAGCTGTAGGTACTCGTATTTATGAATTGTTAGTGTTAAATTAAAGATTGCCTTTCAAAGTTAGAGCTTCATCGGTCTTGTCTAGCTATCGATGAAATTACCATGTTTTGTTAACCTTAGATTCTGTGCGAGAGAGGGACCGTATATCAATGAACACTTACAAGTGTAGAGGCCAATACGACAGTAAAGTTTGACCTAGGCCAATGCCATACATCGAAGTACCAAATACCATGCTAGATAACTCACCAAAATAGTCAAACCAATGCAGTTGGATTCGGCAGAGGAACGTCATCTGGGCTTTGAGCCACACAACTATAAACTGAATTCCTCAGAAAGCGTCGCATTCCATCAGAAAATTTGACAAAATCCTTCTGTATGTTAATTTTGCAGGTAGACGCAATTTGCACAGGATGCTACACTTTTTCATACTTACCTCGCGATTAATTGCAAAAAACCTGAGGAAAATGACCGATCCCTGAAAGACAATTTAATGAACTATTAATTCATGCACATGCCGGAGATTCATAAGCACTTCGATAGGGTAATGAAATGCAATCTTAATCCATAATTATAAACGAGTACCACAATTTGAAAATATGGACTTTCTAATGGATGGTTAAATATGGACATGAAAGTTCGACAAATCATAGAATAGGAAAATGAAACAAAGAGTATGTGTGCCCTTCATATGTTTTCATATAACTAATAAACCAAAACATAAACCCTTATTAACAATTATAATACTTCAGAAACATCACGTCAGAAATTTTACTTGATGTTCAATTTACATTTAACCTTTTGACTCACCTCAGAAAATATCATCAACGTGAAGAAGTAGCTGCCGTCCAGAGACTTGGCAAGGGTCGTTAAATAGCCAGTGACACGAACGACGAGAATCGTACCATATAGAAGCATAACAGAAAACACATCTTCCCTACGAGAGTAAAACATACATACGTGACCAGCTTTGAAATTAAGTAATCTGAAAGATTCCCAGCAATTCAAAATGTATGCTCAATACACAAAACGATCCTTCTGTGAGGTGACGTTACAGCTGTGTCGGCAGTCTATGTATGTATGGTTGGGTGGATGGATGGATGGATGGATTGATGGATGGTTGGATGGATGGATGGGCAGATAGCTTGTGTGATGGGTTGATTGATGGATTGATGGTTAGCTGGACGGGTGGCTGGATGGATGAGTAGATAGGTTGGTCTATGTACTGATTGCTTGACTGCTAGACTGGTGGGTGGGTAGTTAGATAGATGGATGTATGGATGTAAAATAGATTTATTTGCATACTGAGCAGAGCGATTGTTCGGCCATTGTATACCACGTTGTCGTAAAGCGTTCATAAAGACCAATGGATGGATGTAATATGCTGATACACGTACCACAACCTCTCGCTTTCGTCCTGACCACATTTTTGTCCATACTTTGTGAAGATTTTGTAAGCGTAGCAAATGATCACTAATGTAATCTGAAATTGTAGAAAGCCCTGAATGATCATTTTACAATACGGAAACATTAACGATAACGTCATCGGCTAACAATAATGTGAAAGCAAACTGTATCTGAAGCTGATGTGATAAAATGTAGCAAATTCCTTGATTTTTGAGAGTATGAAGCCAAAATCAGGTCAACAATTGCTCTGTATTTAAAGATTGAACCATGATGTCGCACAATAATCATGAGCTTCTGTTGTTGGGTTTCAGCTCATACGGGGGGGGGTGTTCAAAGAAAGGCGATAATAGTTTTCAAAATCGCGCACCAATTTACTATTTTAACACCCTGTGATAAAAGGCGGAAGTAGAGCAGACTTATTGCGGTAATGTATTGTGAAAGGTATTTCAGATGTTATGGCATTTATTTAGTGATTATAAAAACGTGTGAAATTTCTCCGTTTCCTGTGATCACAGATTTTTTTGTTCTGGTTAGATTTTGATCATCAGTCAATTACGTCAAATGTCTCAGTAGCAAATCTACACGTAAGTACCCACCATCATTATCAATACTTCAACTGTTATTGAAATTGCCAGGGCATACGTCGATGCGTCAAGCCAGCAGCTGTAAACAGGAGGGGAAGTCCAAAAGATTACAGTGAACTGGATAAAGATCAGTAACGTCGAGTTTTGAGATTAATTGCTCAAGGTTTAATTTGGTTTTAATGTACAGTAGTAATGAAATGACTTTTAATGATACAGTGGTTTGCTTTGAAGCATTGGCATTGGACGAACTAGACATATTGTCTAAATCGAGATGTTGCCAACACTGTCGGGTGCAATTAACAGCTAAACGGTAACATGAGTCGATCATAAAAAAATCAACTCTGCAAAAGTTGAAACATTGTCTAGCAGGAGGTCAGACGTAGTCTGAACAACACCACCACATACCGGTATGTCCAAGCACTGTCCAAGTCTCATCACTTGCTTTCAGGTGTAGTTGTTTTGACTACATCTGACTTACTGTAAGACAATGTTTCAACTTTGGCAGAGTTGATTTCACTGTGATCGACTTGAATTACTGCTCAACTGATAATTACACCTGACAGTGTTGGCATCACTTCAATTTAGACAATATGTCTACTTCGCGTAATGCCAATGCTTCAAAGCAAACCACTGTAAGAGCCATGTTAGGCCGAAGGTTTTAATATTCCTTATTTCATTGAAATCTAACCACTGTGATGACATAAAACCGTGGGTTATTTAGATTCTTAAATATGCATAATTTAGCACAGGCTTGTTCCTTCTGCTCCAGGGTCCACAAAAAGTGGCATCTAACTAATCATATATTTTTGTATAATACACAGGCAGAACTACATTATTAGACGGAGGCATGTGTCGCCAATATAATAATAACATTCTTCCTTTATTTGTTAACATGGCATAAAGGCCGTGCGCATTGCACATTATAAGCATTTACAGAAACGAATACTAAAACGGACATGTCATTATTGATCAAACCATTGGCATACCTTACAATGTTTTCATGTTCAGGCAGGCGATTAACATACAGAGAGACGACGGCAACTAATGGTAGCAACCATCCATTCAGCACATACAATATCCTGGCAAAATATTAACAAGTAAAGAGTACAGATAAATACATATGTTGTTTGGAAAGATAAAATGATAATAATCCAACATTGAAAATTGACTGTTTCAGTTCACATACCTGGCAAGAATCATACGATCTATGAACATCAAACGTCGTAACTGTTGAATGCTCATGTTCATAATCCAACAACAACTGCTGAACAAAGAATAGTTCATCGCCACGGCCAAGCCTTGGCAAACATTCTGCAAAATTAATATGGAGCAGCGATTAATAGCAACTAGTGGTGTCAATTCGCCGTTGTTAAGTAGTCTTGGTTTTAACAGCCATATGGTTGCGGTCATTTTGTACAAATGATCAGTGCTTAAGCCTGGCAAGACAGGTGTGGGTGAGGTTTTTGCAATGAAGTTCTAACATACCGGTTGTTCGCTGTCCATGAATTCAAGAACTGACGCAATGCAGATAATGATTGGGAAGGACGCAAGGGACAATATTGCTTGACCAAGCACAAAGTATCGGTCCGAGGGTAATCTGCATGGCGAAAAAAACAATGAATGTATAGGTAAGTCTCATTAACTGGTATAGAAGACAATAACGGGCAGATGTTAGTTGATAACGTTTAGGCTTACATAATGATATTAGAAGAATATAATTTATGAGAGGACGCAGAAGACTTTTGGAAAGTGAAAACTTTGAATCTGTTATAGACAAGTGATTGAAGACCATAATAGCAATGTATTGTTGAATTTTGAATGGCAGGCTACCCCTGCAAGAAAGCTTTACGGCAAATAAACAGTAGTGGACAATGGTTAATATAGTATTAGACTTGATTAACTTCGGAGTAGCAACAACAGTACACATGGCTTTATTTCACGAATCGCACTTTTTTATTTTTTCAATTATCATACGTGGCAAGTGTCTTTCAATACGTTCTAGAATATTCTGTTGACATAAGCATGGCTTCTCTTTTACTTAAAAACCCGCTGGATTTGAAAAATTGTTGTTAAGCTGGCAGAGCAGCAGATCACAATGTATATCTCGCAGCAGTACTCGGTTTAACAACGGATGTAAATTAATGAAATACCTACCTTGAAAAGGAAATCATTATGAGAGCCATCAATATCAGTGACGCCGAAATACCACTGTACACCGCCATAAAAGGTTTGATAGCGGATTCCAAGAATGGCTAAAGCAATAAATAATAATAAAAAAAAATATTTCAGATTTAAATTTAATGTTGAGCCTAACATCTCTGTTAATATCCGATCTTTTCAGTAAAGTTCACGAAATTTGATCTATTTGTAGACTTTGCACACCCATTAAAGTACGGAGTGCTTCTTAGTCGTAATATAAAACATATCCAAATTTGCAACTCACGGAGTCTAGGTTATCCAAACGGTCTGTTTTGATTTGATTTGATGATTGAGTCTTACTTCGGAACATTTTCACAAATGGTTGACCAATATCGATCTCTTTGAAGAAAGTATACTTAAAACTCACCTTAGGCTGCTCTCCCAGACTCATAATGGCACAAAACGTTCCAATTTGATCACAAACACAGTCTACATATTGGCCGTATTCATCAAACCCTTGTCGCAGAAGTCGACACACAGAAACATCCCATATTCTGGACAAAAGTGGAAAATTATCAAGTTGTAGTGCAAGCAATGAAATTTTTAAAGAGTGACTTTTGATCGAAGTATAAATAGGGGTTCTAGTTGATCCGTTTAAATGATAACTGCAGATTTTAAAAATCGATGCGTTTTGGGATAAGTTTGCATACATACCCAGTGTGTTGGCCCATGTCTGCAAAAGAACAACGTGGGTTGTACCCTTCCTGTAAAATATTAAACAGCGATCTTCAGATATGCAAAACTTACTTTCTGTCAGATTATATTCATTTGCTTACGGGTAACTATAGATCAATCAGCAATTGTTATTTTGTGTTTCTTTGAAATGGGCTTGAAGAAAACTTTTATGTGCTTCCTGACTTACTTTGCCCTACAAAATAATGATACACTTTGGGTTACGCTTCATTACGGTAGAATGCTCCTCGGGGACAGATATTCGTACTCTCAAATTTTTGTAGTTCTTTCCTGATCTACCACTTATGGATACTCATTTTGATGTTCTCAAGAACATTCGCCGTCTTGGTTTATCGAAAATTGTATTGTCCAAGATAGTACAGTTAACACAGAAATAGCAGGCATTTCAAATGTAAAATATGGATAGATGTGGGGTAATTTGTTTCTCTAGTACCACAAAATGCATGGTGAACCCGGATTTTTATTCTTGATTTGTTATGGGAGTGGTTAAAAGTTTCATTGAGTCCCGGAAAGTTTGAGGTGTATACTACTTTATTAGTAAGAGCTATCGACGTAAAGGATGGAAATAAAGATTCAATCGTACGAAAATTAAACGTTCCGCAGTGTAAACATAGTCACCTGTATTTCATATAATCGGACAACAGCCATGTTTGCTAGGTTGTATAAAGCATTTTCCAGTTTAGGATGAGCTGACACCGCCAGAGCAACTGTGTTTACTTTGTTTACAATCCTAGTCGTGGTAACACTTTTCACCCACGTCCGTTTCGCTTGACTTTGTTTGATATCGGCGGGCAGTATATTCCCTGTTGTCCGGTAAACAAACATGACAAGGGCAACAGGCAAGTCTGAAAGGTGAAAAACATCACATCAAGGCTGACATTTTGTTTTTGAATTACCAAACTTTCAGTAGGAAAGTTAAACAAAATTTGGTTTCCAAAAATGAATAATGTGCCTCTACGCGCGCGCGTTCCACCGGTACGGGTACGGGTACGTCATATGTGAAACTGGGCCAAGAATGTCATTCTGCTCACAACAAGCCTGCTTAGCATTCAAATCTTGGCAAAGATATACGTTACGTACACCACTAATGTTATGTTTATATACGTCAATATACGTAAATATTCTGAACGTATATCAAGCTTTTTGCCTAGTGTGAGTACATCGCATGTTCTAATAAGTAGGATCGGGTATCGTTTCTCCACGATGGCCCTTACCAGTTTCCTTGGCTTGAAATTGATCGAGAAATTGTCGCGAAAATGTTACGCTCTCGTGTATCGACATTGTGTCGTTGCTCAAAAGGGTCCGCTTCTTTCTTTTGTTTGCCTGACCAGACCCGCGGTTGACGAAATATCCAAGAAGATCTGTGATTAAATAACATAAAATATCTGTGTCAGTTAGATTTGGTCGCAATCTAAAAAAAAAATAGACACAGTTCAGTGTCAGTTAGTGATCAATATCATGATGTTAGGAGACTCCTTCAGTGTTCAATATTATTCCACTATGCCCGCGACACATACTAAATTACTGAGAAGACTAGTGAATATAGTTTCGTTATCATTGAGCTTTTCATAGACTTTGAAGTGTATTTACTGTACATACCTTTTGTACAAATTTGTGGTAAAAGGTGACAAGCATCATATAATGAGAAAACCCCATCCGACTATATATAATTTGCCGTAACCTTGCCCCACGGCACGCATCTCTAATAATATTATCAGGATCCGAAAAGTATTGCTAAACGCATTTGGAACGGTTAATAAAGTGTTTCCATTCACCTCGGTCGCAGGGATTGGTTTTAATGATTATTGCTGTGGAAAGAATCCTGCACAACATTGAACACATACCAATATTTTTGCTCTGCAGAAAGAGTTCTTTTCCAGTATGTACCATGTACAAATACACAGTAGCACCAAACTCTTCCATTGCGGACAATATCGAGACAGCGCTACCATCTGAACCAAGATTCTGCACATGAAAAATCAAAGTGTGGATAGAAAACCAATATTGTACATATTGTACGTGGTGTCCGCTTTAAACATACTAGTAAAGAATGTGGCCACAAGGTAACAATACATTTGCCTGTGCGTCAACTTTCTTATAAAGTTGAGAATAATAAGAAACATGAATGGTGACATGGTAAAATATGAACGACTTTGTTGTGTCCTGACCAGGTGAATTTACTCTCCATGATTTAACTTTGATTCTGAAAGATCAAACCGGGTTCTATTTTTTACTGGAAAATCGACATTGTACATGCATGTAAAGTCAAGTCTCACATTAATTGGCATCACGAAAAGTGTAAACATGATAACAAACATCGGAATAATGATACTCAGTGACACGAGTGTGTCAGACCTGTTGAACATGTTCAAGTGATTTGTTCTGGAATATCTGACCCCAAAGAAATTTTGAACGACAGAATAATGTCGTATTCTGCATAGTTATCATGCAGGCTTGTAACGTTGTTTTGTGCTAGTCAATGTAAGCAATGCAATTTGACGACGCATTTCAGTACCTACCCTGTAAGTTTGCCCCCATTGTTCTTCAACCCTCAGATCGAGGCTGTTGCTGCATGCCAGAAGAAATTGCTAGAATTATAAAACAAAGAAATGAAACATTAGGCCTAAACGTAGCATGACAAAAATCCTTGACATGAGTCTTGGTCAAATACAGTTTCATATCATACATGTATATCTCTCACACGCCCAAACTTTACAAATTTTTATCCGGCGGGCGTTATTTTCATAATTTAAACGCCCTCTAGACCTGAGCACTTCAATAATTATATCGGTCTGATAGATGTAGCGCCCTCGCAGTGTGGAAGTTGCAAATAACTGAGTTCTAATTACAAAGGTACTAGGTAGTCAATTTCATGAACAGATGTCAATATCTCACTAACAATTTTACGATACATACCTTAATCAACGGTAGAAGTTCAAGTATCATACTGTCATCCCTGTTAAAGTATTTGTTACGGGCGATAGTGGCCAAAATATCTCTGGCGATTAAGATGTCGCCACCGGTTAGCGTCTCACCACTTTGGAGTGTGTCACTCAACTGCTGTAAGATGTCTGTAGACTTGGAAGTGTCATTCAATGTGCTTTCCTGGTAAGATGAAGCAAAAGGTTTCGATTTACTTTCAGCTCCAACATTGCATTAATTTCGTAAAAGCTCGATCGGACTCTAACTAAAAACGCACTGCACAAAGTCTCCTACCGAAGACATCACAGTCTAACCGCTGTTACGGGGGCATAATGAAACACTCGCACACACAACATAGCTATCATACATCGCTATATATATATTATGATTTGAGAATGGTTATTCAAAGGTTTTCGGGGGAAAACAGCTATAATACATTTCAAACATCGCTATAAATCTGCAATTGGATATCCGTAAAAGGTGATAAATAGAAGTTATAATACGACGCAACCAACTTGAGATATTTGGTCATAACCGAGCAATCATATATCCATGCTTAGAATTTTATAAATGTTAAGGAAAACCTTAAATTTTGAGGCTTTACTTTTATTCTGCCTTGCACATAAACATGGAAATATTTATTTAAACAGACGTCATTGATAAACCATACGAATATAGGTTTTCGCCGAAGTCAACACGCACGCGCGGCAAATCCTTCATATTTAAATGAGCATCATAAGAAAGCGGGACTCAAAAATAGTTAAACGCAAAAGAATTTCAATGGTGCAATTTGTTATTACAATCGTTAGTGATCAACAACTTTCCTCTGCTTTATCTCTCCCGAGTTTGATCGCGCTCGATCGCCGCACGAAGCAGAGGAAGGCGGCCTTTATGTTTTTACACCAGAGAGTTGCCATGTCAACGGTGTCAACATGTGTCGTGCGCAAGATATCGCTGTCACGCCAGGCGCTCACGACCTGTTCGGAGATGGTGCGAACGGTGGAATATTTGCTGGCGCTTGTGAAAAAATTACAAGAATTTTTATGGAAAAGTGACAACCACTGGATAACATCGTAAGAGTCTACAGATTATTAAGCTACCCAAATTATCCTTGCTCCTTAAAGTCCTGCAATTTTTGATTTCGGCAACATAGCATCGTAGGCTGAGAGCGGCAGCCATTTGTTTGTTTACTTTTTTCACTATCGATTTGCAAATGTCAAAACTGAGGGCGTTTACCGTGCACTCTCGAGGTTTACTGTGAAATATCACGACTGATATTTTACAGTGAACGTCGCCAGTTTGAGCGATATGACATGGGTATATGATAGTCGTTCAAACAAAGCAAATAAACTATGATCATAGTGAGACTTCGTCACTAAGCAATTCTATTGGGCTTAAGATTAGTTCGTTTCTTCAAACCATGAGATTTCTATCAGAAAAAAATACCCAAAATGCTGTACGAAAATCACCCATGCTTGAATACAAAATCCAATCTATTATGATAAGGACTCCCTCAAGAGTCAATATTGAATAATATGCATATTTTTCATGGTGAATTTCAAGATGCACCTGTCAAAGAAACCCAAGAGGAAAGCAAATTTTCATCTTTGAAGAAAAGTCATGACTATTCTTTTATAAAACTCGCTTAAAGCCCGTGTAATTAGTATTTTTACGTGGCTCAGAGGAAGCGTGAAATATAGGATACGCCTTTCAGCCCGAGCGCCGATGAGTAAGTGCTCAAATTGAATTAAGGTAAGTGGTTCTTTTGACGGTAATGTTTGCATTCACTGTTGCGTATATCCTGGTGTGTGTCAGCTAAATTACTCGGTTTGCTACTCACATTTAAAGACTTTTGTAGCTCCGACATGTCTTCGCCAACACAGTATGTAGTGTCCGGTACCGCCCAGGCACCATGCTCATCACAATAGCGTCTCATTACACCTGAAGCAAATTTCCTCAGATCATCAATGTTGACTGAGATTGTAAGCATGCGTACTATTCTATTGCATAACACTTTAAATTTTAAAGTAAAATTTACTAGATTGATTAGGAAAAAACATACATGCAGTTTCCAGATTGTATGGAGAGCCTGACACTCTTCTCAATAGGGAGAGAGGCTGTTTGCACTGCAAAAAAGATTCTTCTTAAATTTGCCAGAAATGTAAACATTCTGAAGTCGTTACACCAACGAATACATTGTTAAAATGGCATTTTTTTCAAAGTGACTATAATTCAGCAGGCATTGTGACATACTTACCGTCAGAATTCTGACACTGAAGCCAATCGGTGAACTCCTCTGCAGGAGTTTCCTTCCATTCAATACCAGAATTTGCATCTTCTTCTGAATCACAAACTTCGCCTGTAATTAATCAGTTAGAATTGTATTGCGGTCATCCCCCCCCCCCCTAAAAATTAAATTTACTTTTGCTTCATCGCAAAAAATTCTGGAGGTGACAACTTTCAATCTCAAACAAATTGTTGCTAAAATGTGTGCCGTAGCAAAGACGAGATAATAATCAAGTTTTCGATGCTTGTATTCAATTTGTTTTAAGTGACTGCTGTGTAATCCAAATATGTCGAAATTTATGTCATATATTATACTCACCCTGTAACTAGCTAGGAGGTACCATTTGATATTTAGTTAATAAATAAATACGGACATTGTCAATTATTACATATCAGGCGATCACGTCAGAAATTAGACTAAATTCATAAAACTTTGCAATTACCCAGCGATGTCCCTTAGAGATCATTCTTATGGATTAGCAATATTCATATTTAAGGTAAAGTGTTTTAAAAAGGAAATCAGGATTAATCTCTGGCAGGATACGCGTCATGATAGTTGCCGAGAAAAATGACACCAGGTTACGTGAACACTATCAATTTTGTCATTTAAATGGGCCCTTACCGAGACAACTCTTCCTATATGCTTCCTTTCCTTCATAACGTCTTACATATTACACCAACCCCCTCGAATTATCTAGTGTTTAACTTCGGACCATTGCCATCTTTTACCATTATTTATATTAGCGATATATCCATTGCTTCGATAAAGATTTTTTGTAGTGTTTCATGAACCCTAAAGCGTGTGGTTGGGTCGCAGTCAGAAAAATGTAACATATGAGCTCGGTTATTGAACCACTCTTTTTTAGAGCGGCTTTGTCTATGGCTTCTCCGCTAGTTTACTGAGTGCCTTACGTTGTGAGTTCGAACCCCATCAAACATTTACCGCAATTAAAACTTAATTCATTTGTTGACGTAGTCCCCTGGTACCTGACAACTCTCAAATAAAAGAAGTTGACCGTATCATCGCCCGACATCTTTCCCGATTTTATATCTGTATTCAAGCAAATATTCATTCATTTTGTCACAGGATAAATAAATAGACGACAAAGCTCTGGGTCATTTTGTTCAAAAGTGCATTTTGAATTGATTTTTTGAGTGTATTCCTAGTTCAGTTGCATTATTCTTGCAGAAAAGCTACTAATCCAGTCAATAAGATTTCGCTGTCCATAGTTAGCCTGCTGAGAACTTAAGATTTAACTTTATCTTATATATTACTTGAATAAACCAGACTTTTGATCTAGGTAATTATCCAACCATAATGGTTGACATTAATTGATATCTCTCGGTAATTAGCAACACTGGTTTGTTCAATACAAGTGCCGCTGTTACCTCGGTAATGTTATCGTTTATTAATGTTCAATTTGTAAAGATATTGATTCTGTAGAGAAATGATAATATAAGTGGATTAGGTGGACAAGGTAAATCCAATAAATTATTCACAAGGACAAGGCTTGATAACATGTAGGCGTAAAATGTTTTGTTGATGAAGCTGTTTAATTAATCATTCAAAAACACTTCAACATTTGATTACTTATTTTTTTTTATGTCAGCTATTGAAACTTGGTGTGTGAAGAAAATTTAACATGAAATTTTACTGCCTTTGAATGGCGACCTTGAAAAATACTTTAAGAGAGTACAGGTCTAATTTCGTCAGTCACATGTACTTTGCTTATATGAAGTATGTCTGACTGTGTAGCATTTTCTAGGTGGTCAAAATTTTGGGCGATTTTTAATTTTTAGGTATGGATATAAATTCCCTAAATAGGAAAATTGCATCATCAATGAATTGCATCTAATGGCGATGGCAGACAAAGGAAATCTGTCAATTACATTCTTTGTTTCATTATTATCTAATAAGGCATTTTATAGGTTAAGAAAAGATAATTCACTCTGATAACTCTATGAAACCTTCCAAAGAAAATTAAATACGACTTTCTACAGCTCCAACGTATGACTATTAACATTGTACGCATTATAAATACATCAGCAGTCTTCTTACCTCCATGGCTTGGTTTGCTCGAGCTTCCTGTCGTTAGAAAATCGGAAATACAGATTCCAATTTTGCTCTCACGTACAAAGCCGGCTTTACACACACACACGAAGCTGCCGACAGTATTGATGCAAACGGCATTGCGATCGCAGATATTCTCAGACGCCTGTCGATCACATTCATCGACATCTGAAATGAAAAAAAATTCAAGAAAAGTGCCATGAAGAAATAATACGAGATCGGTGAACTTGATAGAAGCACAATAAGTCCATAGTAACGTTCCGTAGTTGTTAAGATATTTGTCTGTGCAAAGGTCTTAGTCATGTGTTTTGAAACTGACGTATCCCAGGAGGCCAAACATGTGAGACTTAAACAAACATAAAGGCGAATAGCAATTTTATCAGATCACTTATAATAGGATTCAAGCAGAACGTCAACAACGTCAACAAAACTGATCAAACAGATCTCTTGACTGCTGACCTTTAAAAAATACATGTACATGGCACACAAAATGATATTAACAGTGTGGTAGTTGTTGCTTTGTTGTAGAAAAAATTCATTCTAGATGTAAAGATAATTACACATTGATCAAAATTCTCTCTATCTACTATGTTGCAAATGCTACTTCAAATGCAACACCATCTCTGATGAAGGGTAAACACATCCAAATAGTTACCCTTAATCAACTGCATTATTAACGTAAAAGATTAACTCTATTCTGTACATATCTCTACTATTGATCTATGTTGCAAATGATGGAATCATGAAAATGTCTTCATTCATGAAATTAGTTGAAGCTCATTGCTCTTACCTCGGCATGTTTGATAAGATGGCAACCATTTTCCGTCATCGCAAGTAGAAGGGTTTTGGCTGATTTGATAACCATTTTTGCAGGTGATGTAAATTTTACCTCCATGTGGTACGTTCAAACGAATAGCACCGTTAATCCGGTGCGTTTCATAAGAGCATCGTTTCTTCGCAAGGTGGATCGATGAGGATTCAGTAGTTGGAGTATAGGGTGGTGTTGATTTCAGGGCTGTAACGGACGACTTGTAGGACGGCTTATCAGTGGTGACAGTATTTGTTGTTCTTAATTTTGCAAATGCAGAAGATGACTTATCTGTTGTATGCGCGTATGAAGTGGTAATCGGCGGTTGTGTCACCGTAGTAACAGTCAAATGCTTAGAAGTAATAGTTTGGTCGACTGATGTTATCACGTCACTTTGAGTAGATTCGTCGGCCTCTGTGTTGCCACTGACTGAAGTACTTGGCTCAACTGTCGCTGTCGGCACGATGACTGTAAGTTAAGCGTTTTTCATTTCCAAAAATAAAATGAGTTTTCTGATCAAATTTAACTGAAATCCTAAACAAAAGTCTAAATCTTAATTTTGAGAAGGATTTTTCATTTTAGCTCCGAAGAATCAGTACACATTGTAAGCCCACTTAATGTTGTATAGATGTTTAGACCCGACTGTGTACCTCTCTATAGTGAAAGAAGAACATTGCCCTGTAAAATGGGCTTACCATTTTTAACCGAAATTGGTGAAAATTGCCCCGAAACAAACTTTTGGCATGTATTTGCACGACTTGATTGTATCTTACGAGTAGGCCTCTTATCCCTAGGAACCTGCACAACGAAATTCAATCTAACGAGCAGTTTCAGAAAAAATGAGTTTCGACAAGAAAAAACAAAAGAAAATTGCCCCCAAACATATAAATATGTGTATTTCATCAAGATGTCATCAAATACGGCCAAGTTTTTTTTTAAAAAAATAGGTTTTGTTACAAATAGGGTTGATTCTAAAAAACGTCACCGATTGTATCGACAGAAGGCTAAAGGTAAACACATGCGGGCACGTAATGACATAACGGAGAAGTCACAAGGAATATAACAAATGAAATTATTCCGACAATAAAATTATAATGCACGGAGACTGCCATAAGCGAAAAAGTTTTAGGTAGTTTGTAACGTTTTGTTTGTATCCATGTTACATAAAACACACCACTCTTGTTTTAACGATAAGCAGTCTTTTCTCGGATAAGGCGTGCAGCATATGGTCTAATATTAAACAACTCAACGACATAGAACATCCTCATAAGCGACTACAATAACAGTCAAGTGCTAGGTTTATTGCTTATTAGTACCATACTGGTATTCCATGTCGATGGAAATATCGATAACGCAATTTCATATCTGTACTTTAATGAACGTAATAATTAGCCCCGGCTACATCGATAAACATAGTACTTACCTGGCGGCTTCTCACATATGAATTTATCTTCTTTACCACAGCCCTTGTTGAACCAACCGTAAGAATATGTTTCATTCATACGTGTTACAACACATTTATCCCATATAATCTGTCCTCCGACTGTAACTGGCTGATTCGCTCCCCAGTTTGGTGTTGTTAAAAGCGTCGACTTGTAAACCCACAGCCATTCAAACAATGTAACTAATGACTGTAATAAAATGACATTTCAGTTTTCTACACCCAAGAAAAGAAGATACAACATAAGTAGTATTAACCTCAGTAACTGGAGTTTCTTAGTGCGTTGTATTTATTGAAATACCACCAATGTCACCGGCTTGACAATAACACAGTCAACGGTTTCTGATAAGCTAGAGCAGTAAGTGTAATATTTGAAGATTCAATAATTACGGAAAACTTTATGAGGATACCGTACTTCTTGGCTACCTCCTGCTCGTGACCGCTGTTCGGATTACGGTCTCCCTAATACCATAGTTTCCTATTTTCACATGAGCATCATTTTGACGAAACGAACAAGGAACAAGAATGTGTAAAAACATCTAAAACTTTATTTCGCCATTGACAATTGTAAAGTTATGTTAATTTCGACATCGGTTGAGCATACAACGTATAGTCCCGATGTGTATCCGACTTACTCGATAAACGCTTCCCTTATTATGTTCTCTAGTTGGCCAGCCTAAAGAATAGCCTAATTTATCTGTCTCGCAAAGACACAAATCATAGATGTGCCTGTATGAAATTTACTGTCCTGCTTCTATATTAATATTCAAATCTAAGATGTTCAGATTTGATAACAGCCAGCGCAGCACGAGGAATTGTTTTGTCCATGACCACATGCTCGCAGCCTTTGTGCGCATCATTATACATCAAGGCCGACCCTTCAACATTTTTTCATATTTAAGCAAGATTGCCATGGGAATAAAGAAATAGAATTTCTGAGATAACTTTTAAATGCCAAAATTAATTAAAAGGCATATCCAACATTTTAGTTTAGGATGAAAAATATGATATCATTCGATAGCAGACGTCATGAAGCCATCAACACATTTGACGAAGAAGAGTATCTTAAAAATATTTCTATAAACATATCTACTATGAACAGTGGACTCTCACTATCAATTGAAGTAACATTTCCAATCTTACTCTACGCCAACTTATATGGTTATTCATATACAAAATTTGTGAATTTGGTAGGCAGTCGACGTCACATCCCTTGTGTTCAGTGTAATAGTGAGTACTATTCGAACGACGTCGATGGCACATTGTGTATTTAACGGGCGGAGAGAAATCGTTATCTTTTTAAAGTTATTTGAAGGCACTTGTTTGCTGTCACCACCCTTAAATTAATCACCTCGGGGTTTGAATTTTAACTTCCTCTTGGTCATTTTCATGACCATAAAATATATTACAGGGGTCTTTGTTGTGAAAGAGATTCCTTCCTCCAGCTAAATGTCCCTATCATTTTGTCACCTTTAAATGGTGTATGCTCTTCATCCCTATGTGTTTTTGTAGTACCCTAACTTTTCAAATACGCGACTCGAAATTGACAGACTTAAACTTTAAATCTTCGGTAATAAATCTTTAAACCAATACCTTTCGAAGTCAGGAATAAAATTCAGGGGTCACCGTGTTCAACTTTGTACAAGAGAGGCATAATACCCAATTTTAATCGACTCTTCAAATTCAAAAATGCCGGCATAACCGTGTTGACTCTATTAGGGGAAACTAGAGTTTCGATTTTCACAGAAATAAGCCTTTAAAACTTCATTTACTCAACAGCTTCAAAATAAGCCTCCACAAGTGGTAGATCAAAAGAGTTTTTTTTACGTTTGGGAGTCCTAATATCTGTCCCGGAAGAGCATTCTATCTTTCAGTTTGAATTATCAGTTACACTAAAAGTGCTTACGAGTATTGATACTCACATGATATTTGTAAGATAATCCAATATACCAATCACCATTCTTTCTCGCCTTCTGCATATCGTTTTCCAGTCTACTCTGGCTATAGGAACTATCTAATGTTACCAAATGCGATGAGTGGTCTTCGCAGAATCGTTTTGCATTCCACCAGCTTTTATTTTCTTCCCCGAAGAAATAGCACGTGTCGTTTGTACCTGCCAACACCCAGTTATCTGAGCAACCTTCAAAAAAGAAACAAAGAGGTAAATTTTGACGACTGTTTTGACGCTCCGATAACAGCACATCATACTATCTTGAATAATGGTGGCATGAATTATAAACGCTCTAATTATCTTCCCTCCGCTTTCGCCTTTAAGGAGTATACGTTCAATGTCTTCTTCTCGGCGGGCATTTTTCCAAGTAGTAGAATTCAAGGAAATTGGAGAATCTCTTTCCCCATTAATCCAGTGTTCTATTCAAGGGCTTGATAAGAACCGGAGAGATATGTTAATGATAGGTTGAATCTGTCATTATACATAACAATTTTCTCTGTGATTTAAGCGCACGAGCTTGCAAAACTAAACTATTTCGGGCAACATTTAACAGTCAGAAAGATCCTCCTAGAGAAAAAGTGATTTTATTCCCAAACGTATGAAAAGATGAATGCGAGAAGATATCACTCTGAACCCTTTTTAAACTTCTAAAAGTGAGGTAATAAGGTATCTAAGCCTTCTTTGTCTCTAGTGATTGATGTTCATAAAAACAAGGGTAATTTATTTACACAAAAACATTCTTCTTTGAATAAAACTTAATTTACAAAATGTTGTTATTCCAAAAACCTTAAAATGCAAAACAACAGCTAGCCATTCCACATTAAGGGAAGTCTTGCTCCTATAACTAAACACACCACATGTAGTTCCTCTATCCCATTCCACCTCTTAAGCTGGTGTGTTAGTAAATATTGAACAATTTGCTTAAGAGGAATCAGTGACAGGGAAACACTAAAGTATAGTGCGAAAGAAGACAACTTCGGACAATTCTTCCATTAAAGCCACTATAAAGCTTTATCTACTACATCTGTGGTGATGATCTTACCCGTGGAGGATCTTGAAAAATTCGAATCCCTGTAGATGGCTATATAAGGACTCACTGTGGAACTGAATCATTCCTGTGAAAAGTCCATGCCACGGGACATATTCAGCAGCATGGCTCAATTAACGTATTAAAATACTGGAGAAAGCGCTGACTGAATTATGTTCTTCTTTTGTAAATATACGTGTACTGTCCACGTTCTTTTCCAGTTTAACTGGACATTATATATTTGGTGAAACTGTATACCTACAACTGACTAATAACTTGCCATGGAAGTGTAAAAACAGGTGATGTGCTTATTTTTTTCCAAGCCGTTTGTTTGAGTCATAACTATATTCTTGGCGCGGAAAGCGTGATGAAAGATGAGTTCTGATAGCCTGGATGGTCCATTTTTACAACATGAGAGGATGGATGGTATTCACAAGTGTGTCAAGTGGATTGCAAATCTTTTGGCTCGTCATCGAGGCGCGCAAAAATTTCCGTCCATATTGAGGCTCTCTTATGGTTTTAAAATGTGCAAGTTTACCGATTAGTTTGTCAACTGATAAGAAAGAACACTGTCACACAAAAAATGGTCATCGACCTACTGCTACTTACTGCTATTTAAGCAAAACGATAGACAGTCTATCAAAATAACGAACAAAACATTCATGGTTTCATCATGACTTTTACTCTGCAGTAGGAGTTTCCTCTTTACGCTCCATGTAGTGCAGTCATGCTTCGTGTCATGGATAAATACCGCATTTCCATGACAACTGGCCTTTCAAGCCCCAGAGATTGCACATTATTCTGTTGTGTTATGTCCGGTCAAGCACGTATTTCACCACCTACACACTGAACTAAATATCTATTCACGTAATGTAAGCATGTACGCATATCAGTACGTAAAGGCCTGTTTATGTTTTGAAAAAAGGCTCGATAATCAGCTTTGAATTTTAATCATCTGTTGACGTATACTAATTCACTGCTGAAAGGCAATATATACACACTCTTTGAGATACAATGAAATGCAATGATATACTAAGTCACTAAATTTTAATGGTTTCTTGTAATCCTTCGATTTGAGGCATGATTAATTTGCAAAACCTGCGCTATAAATGCAGTGACTTGTAAACAGAAGCCTCAATCCTCGTTTCTCCCCGTTGCATATACTTCTCCTTAAAGTCTCAAATTTTAATCTTTTAGATGTCATACCGTTATTGAACACATAGTTGAACTTTGTAAACATAACATTTACTACCTTCAAGGGACTGGACAGAAAAATTAAGAGGGGGGCAGGAGTTTTCAAAATGACGTTACGTGAAAAACAGTGACCCTTCAAAAGCGTTTGCAAGAAAAAGGAGTAACCCTCCCTAATATCCATGCGCAAAAACAGTGACATTCCCCCTGCGTGTCACAGTCCGTATCCATTATATCTTAATTATCATGTAATTTCTCATTTGACCTTTGACCTTCCAAAGAATACTTTTAAACCTTTACAAATAATCACTTTTATGCGAGGTTTCAAGTAATTCGATGAAAATGAGATCACAAATCACAATAAATAATTTTATCAACCAAAATAGGCTACTCAAAATCAAAAGGGACAAAAGCTGTAATGTTTACCTTCGTTTATAGTATAGCTTATAATTGTACAGAGAGCACTAACATTTTTGTCAAGAAACTTATTATGGCCTAACTGTCAATATTCAACAACATATACATATAAATTCACATATATAGCAAATCCGATAGAGGGACAATATTTAATAGTTACTCCCTAGACTACCATGAGATGTAAATTGATATTTTGGTATGAAATTCCAATATCATATTTGTTATTCACATCTGCTCTTTCAAACACCCAAGTCTAATCAAGTATATTATTATCAATTATCTAGCGTCATAAAAACACATATATACATTCATAGTTTCCTCTCATACTTTCATGTATTGTTAATCAACATTTTTTATCGAATCAGAAATCAAATTTTTTATGCACACAATCGGGTACTTTTTACCCCCAAGTCTTCAAGCAAAGTACATTTACATAAATTACAAACGTATATAAATGCACAGATATAGCTTGTTATGTAGGGGGAAATTGTTAATAGTGTGCCCAATAGATTCGAATGTATTATGATTCGATATGCGCTTGCGCGAGAATAGCGACCCACCCCCAAAAGCACAGGCCCTACCCCCTCCCCCTGCCCCGTTATATCTTTCCAGTCCCTAATAATTATTTCCAAATACATATGAACACTAACCGGTTGTTGGACGGTAAGGCGGTGTACTTTGTATCTGAAGGTTAAGAACTGAAATCCTGATAATGGATATTTGTGTTATTGTATTTATGAATACCGCTCATAATTCAGAGATTGGGTAAATATTAAGGTTGGTGATCGTGATACGTAAATTAAGCAGAAAATCACCATGCGAGTATCACTTGACACGTGGGTATTATAAGATATGAATGATAAAAAGTGTAAGCAATGTTCTGCATGTTTTAGTCATATACAAAGATTGACTTCCTATAGTCGATTCTTTTATTCTAAACTACACCTTTGAAACTGTATCGAACGAGTAGAGGCTCCACTTAGGTTCACAATATACAGCAGACGAGGCTATTTTACATTGTCTATTGCTGTTTACAAGTCAAATATGAACACGTTTGGATAAAGAATAGTTTTCTGTGACAGACTATATTGACTATGTAACACGTTGCCCAAACATTGGGTGAGCCTCCGGACGTTTGACAGCTTGTTTTTCTCCCGCCCGATGGTGCAAAACGACCTTCCGTTCTGCCTTTTTCTGAAACAGAATATAAAGCTTAAATACGATCTCATACTTCGTCAACCTTGAATCTATCAACATGTGTGCACAGAGTAGGTTGTTTGTCGGAAAGCAAGCAAAAGCCGCAGTCTTTGAAGAGTTTCGCTGGCTGTTCTAGACGTTTCGCGTAATATGGCGTCACCATGACATTGATCCTAGTATCCGGACTCTGCCTTTTAATTTTTCTGTAACGTAAATGTCTTGTCGAAACATAGTTTAAATTTTCGATAGACGGAAATAAATGCCAAAGCAAGCGTTTTTTATTCATTTTTATTTTTTGTAAACTCATATTGTACGGATGATGTTTCGTTATTTGCCCAGCAAAGAGAGTATTTTTACAGTCTGTACAATCAAAAGTAGTGACCAACTTTACTGAATTGTGCTTCGCGTCAATGAAACTGAGCACAGCAGACGAAACCGTAAGCTAGCTTTGCTAATGTTGCATTGTATATTATATTTATTCATTTTTATATATCATGTCAGCGTGACGTGAAATTGATATGTTAAGGCAAACTAGCACTTCATAATGAAGCACCAACTGCATGACCATGTGATTAATAGATCGATTATTATGAAATGCAGCGATGTATTAAACACCTGCATTTAAACACATTACATGAACAATGCATTCCTATCCAGATCTTAATTTCTTGGATACAGTTACACCAGTCAACACTGCTTCAGCTGCTTGTCTGAGGTGGTACACTTAACTTTGTTCGAGGGGAAGAACAGCTTACGGCCGTTTGCAGCGCAGACGGGGATGATGAACGTCGTGTTTTGTTTTCAACATGACTTAAAGGAGAGGGTAGTAAATTATATTCGTTAAAATTGAATGACCTTAAAGTTTCGTCATTAATGAAGTTCAAAATGTGTCTTTAGCTCAGCACTTTGGGTTGGCAGTTGGTCCTCAGATGCACACCGAAACTGCAAAAGGTCGCCAGATTTTGCACGGAGTTGTTCATCATGGGATCAAATATACAGTCCTTAAAAGAATACGAATCCTTAATACACTTAGATCAATATTTTAGAAAAGAATCCGTAAACCTACCGTAGTTCTGTAATTTTGACGAGTGTACCAACATTAAAACGCAGTGTGATATCCGGACGATATTCATCTTGTGTATGAGTCGCTTACCAAGTTCGAATACGTGCAGCGCGATGGCCTCGAGGTTCGTAAAATGAAAGACGCGGCTTACACCACTATGTGACAGTCTGTCTGTATTATTAATGATAGGAGTAATCAACTTAATGAGTTATCTCGATGAACGATCGTAAAATGCCACCTCAATTCCAATTTAATGACAATCGCATATAACCTTTTATCAAGTGTTGAATAGAGTTATATAAGTTTTTCTGCGGCGGCCTTACTTGACTGGCAGATCTAGTATGTACCGTTTATCATCACTTTCCTTCTTCCTTTAACAATTCAATCTGCTCTGTACAATGCGATAGCGGAAGCATGGTACATTTAGAAGCTAACATGTGATCTGATGTACGGGCCATCATTGTTGTGACTGCATTCAGACGGTCTGCAATCAATAATTTAAAATGAATAACCTATTCAATTAATTTAACGATTTCATATGCTCTATACCTCTTACAATATTTTTCCTGAGACAATATATGGTTGCGTCAATTGTATCAAAGACAAGTTTTGCCGAATGAGCCGAGGGAATGTAAACAGTATTTTTTGCGCAGGTAGGATGCACACAAACTCATCTGCTGCAACTGTACTAACAGGCTGCGCTGAAGTGTGAAATGTCGTCTTAGTTCGTGTTAGGTTTTATTTTTAATTTATTTTTACCTGCGACAATTTAAAGGTAAAGGCGGTCGAACGTATCTCATTTTCAAAGAAAATTGCCAAGCCTCCGTGCTAATTAGACCCAGTCGGGCGGCACTTGCCGAATATCGTCGAATATCGTCTCATAGTACGCAACAAATTAGGGTGTGGTCTGATGACTTTAAAAGTAAACATAAAATTCTCACAAAAATAGAGAATACACCACGGTGCTGCAAATATGCTCATAACAAGTGTGATGTTGAAATAATTCAGACCTGACCTTTATGAACTAGGCCAAAGGCAAAGGGGGGGGGGGTAAATCTGTTGCTATGGTAATAAATTGCTAAAAAGCACTTTATGTACATCGATATATGGAATCAGCATGGAGAATTTTAAAGCTCCGACCACAGGTGAAATAGGCCTTTTTTTCATAAGTTTACAATCACGCATCAAAAATAACTGCTTCTATTAATTCTGGCAAAAGCAAACAGTGTAAGAACGAAGCGCCTATCCATGGATATTGTTGATTTTAAAACCGTTACGGTGTGTCATTTCCTCCCGACGCAAACAATGCAAGAACAAAGCGATTTTCAATATCTTATTTTCCCTGATACATACATGTGTTTACATTGCCCGCTTAAAGCATTTTAATGTTAATCAATATGTTATTGATTAATTTCAGGGTTTTCTTAGCTCCACTGTTAGCACAGACGGCCCAGACCCCATCAATAAGCTTATAATTGAGTTTTTCTCACTGTTTTCTCTATCATTTTCTCTCCTTTTCTTCATCACAGTCCCTCAATGGATAGAGGGACTGTGTTGTCATGCTCTGACTGATCGGAGTAAATAAAATAAATAATTGTGTAACCTAACCTAGCCTCTTGACTCTTTATTCATTTTACACCCCATTACAAGGACGTTTATCTCTCATATACACATCTTTTCAGTCAACACAACTAATTATGCAAATCCGTGGACTTATCAAGGGTTGGTTAACATTAGAAATATAGAGATGTAAATGAAAACATTTTAGTAACCTTTCCTATCTTTCCCAATGTTCACCAACCCATAAAATCCTTGATAAGTCCTCGGATTAGCATAATTAGTTGTGTTGACTAATTAATTACAACATGTGTGTATGAGAGATATACGTCATTGTAATGGGGTGTAAAATAAAGAGTCAAGAGGCTAAGTAAGGTTATATAGTCATTTGTTTTACTTTCTCCGATTAGTCACAGCATGAAGAAAAGGAGAGGAACTGATAGCGAAAATTGAGGAAAAACTCAATAATAAGCTTATTAATAGTGTCTTGGCCGCCTGTGCTGTCAGCGCCGCAGAACTCATCAAATAGGCTGATTTTCCGTCGTCCGTCCGTCCGTCCGTCCGTCCGTCCATCCATCGCCCATCGACAATTGTCTTCTCCTCTGAAACCGCAAGCCCGATTGCTTTGAAATTTGATATGCAGTTCACATAGGGTGACCTCAGTTAGATTTTATTCAAGTCGTAGTGAAATTGCATATTTGTATTTCATTGGCAATTTTTCTGTTTTTGGTGAAAAGTCTTCTTCAAAATCACATGTTCGATTGCTTTGAAATTTGATATGCAGTTAACTTCGGATGGCCTTATTTAGAGTAATTTAAATCGTGGTGAAATTTGCATAATTGTCTTTTTAAGTCAATTTTTGTCATTTTTTGGTAATAAATCTTTAAAACTCTTCTTCTTCAAAACTACAAGTCAGGTAGCTTTGACATTAGGTATATAAGTCCCTAGGGATGACTTATTTAAGATTTGCTCAAATTATGCGGAAATATGGTAATTTGTATTTTTAAGGCAATGTTTGCCATTTTTGGTCAAAAACCTTTTTTAACCTAACTGCTTGTCTGACAGCTGTGATACTTGGTACACAGGTTTATAGGGATGAAAAAAATGTGATATATTCAAATTATGAGAAATCTACACATTTTTAATATTAAGGCATTTATTGCCATTTTTGTTCAAAAAATTTGTTTCTCAAAAACTGCTCATCTTATAGCTTTGGTTGACATGTTCTTAGGGATAATCTTAATGACACATGTTCAAATTATGATGAAATCTTCAATTGTGTATTTTTGCAGCTATTTTTGCAATATTTTGTCAGGCCACTGAAATGAGCTATTAAAGATTTCCACCTTCTTTATCAACATGTGTCAAAAACAGTTAATTCTCCACATAACATAGCGCAACTATGTATCGGCCGCTAGGTCGCTTGTAATATTAAAGAGCTACGTGTTCAAGATTATCTGTCAGAAGAATGCCACGTTCAGTAGTTTATTAACTTGAGACTTTTGATACACAAGATAAGCTGCATTCATTAGCAATCATCCGGGTTACACGGGTCTCATGTACAGGTATAGTAGAATTAAATATTTTCAAAGCACAGCTATCCCAATACCTCAAGAGAGGCACGTTTTCAATGCAAGCCTGTCTTTGGAAAGGACAAGCTTTTGAAAACTTCATACATGCGTGCCACTTTTCCATTAACTTTCCGATTTCGAGTATGTAGGATAAAGAGAAATTGCGTTTCTCAGAGCATCACAATACTGGGGACGGATATTGAGCATGTGCAGTTTCAGTGAAGAGCAAACTATCCCAAGTCGAAATCGAATGGTAATTAAGCGCTTTGACGTTTCTAAAGACAAGAGCCTCAAGGACGCCGACTTGTTTTTTTGTTGAGTAACCAAATTGAATGCGAATGCCCTTCCTTTACATTATAAAATGAGAGCCGGTATTTGATAGCGGATGTAAGACTTCTCTTCGCACAAATTAGCAAGTTTGCGGTAAATACTGAGCGGGGCGAGGTCATCAATGACGCTAAATAGTATGCAAAGTGATTATTCAATCTCCTGGATGAGCGTCTCATATCCGCTACTAAATACTGTTATACTATACTAAATGCCGGGCGCAATGTTTGAAACACTGATATAATGACGAAATGTTAAAAGTTGGATAAGGGTGTAATTTCAAACAATGTCTTTCGAGACGATACATTATTGGCCAATTACCCCTCTTCAAATATCTTAAGTGTTACCAGTGATAAAAGCGATGGTAACGGGTAAACGTCTCTCTGTCGCTATACATACGTAACTGCATGGACAAGGTTTCCTAGCAGGTTTCATTGAGCAGTTCAAAGGTAAATACATCAAAACTGATCAAAGGCTATGAGTGTTCAAGTGTCCGAATTTCGATACCATGCTGAGACAATTTCCATCATGCTGCAGCAATGAAATTCTTAAATATTCATATTCGGTTTGTTACTCATCATTGTACACATACTGTGTCTATCAATATGATTGAGAGAAGTCAAGAGTTGATTTGCATAACCGGGAGACTCGGTTCTAACTTTAAAACTATGGTATCGTCATGTGGAGGAAAGCACGCAAGCCTAAATCTGAGAGACGTAACCATTCTAATGAATTTAAGCGGTCCAAATGTCATCGCAATTAGATTTGTAAATGCTTGAGATATTGTATAAACAAAACGCACGTCCTCATGCCCTAACACAAAGACATCTTTCAAACATGAAAGTACGTCCATGTGTCGATAAATGGTTGAAAAAGACTCAGCTGAATAAGGGTTCATTGATTTATTATTGTTTTATATCTCTTATGGCAATTTCAAAAAATCTAAAAGCAAATAAACAAAAACAAAACGACCGGTTGTATTAGTTTCAGTGTTCCAATTGACATATCATGATAGTAGAAAAATCCATTGGTAGATGACTGAAAAGCTAAAGCTTTTGCTTAAACTTTTGAAAGGAAACTTAAAAGCATAGTTATTTCAGATCAAGAATGGAAATCAGGGACTAATCATGCAAATTTGTAACCGGACAAAGAAATTATCCGACTTTGTCGGAACCTCTATGATAACCCTATGAGGAAATTTTAAATTTTCGATTTTTATACAATTTAGAGAGTGGAAACTTTACTCCTAGAGCTTTAAAATTAGCCCCCGCAAGCTGTAGATCAGAAAAATTTTGGAATAATTTAAGAGTCTGAATATCTATTCCAAGAGTACATTCTACCTTAAAGCATTTTTTTTTCAAATGACAATAAATGATGTAATATCATGTATACTGAATATTTTTGTTTGTACTGGTTTGCCCAACTAATTTTTATGCATTCGAGACGACCTAAACGTTCTTTTCTTTCTTCTTCATAATAATACAATCAATACAATCAAAAGGTGGTATTTTATTATTTCTTTAGATCTGTAGCTAACGCTGAGTCACTGTGTTCAGTAGCACAGCAGGCTGCAGAATCACCTCTTATTTTGTTCCTGTTATTTAATCTAAATTGTAGACTATACAACAAATAAAATTACTATTCATTCACAAACAAATATTAAACTAACATCTAACTAAACAAGCTAAGATACGAACTGATGAGACTGGGGAACAATTACATATTAAATCGATAATTAGATTAAAATATTTAACAAGTACAGTAGAAAAACAATTCAGCCGATGGCAGAGCTTTAGACAATTCAAACAATAGTAAATTCTTTCTGCTGTTGCACTAGGATAAGGCGTATCAGCAAGAAATCTGTCATTTTGTGAGCAGCAATTACTGGTGGAAGCTCAGGCCGGTGCACTGTTTCTACATCCATGTTAAACATGTGACACATGTTGAGAAGCCACAGGTGGTCTTCCATGGTTGCAAGAATCACTTGCCCAGCATATGTCGGTTCCTGTATAAAATGGTAAATCGTAGAAAGGGATACGTTATCATTCACACATCCTGGCAATACGCCATTTCTGATATTCGTATCTGATCATACATCTTATCATATAAACTCTACCACAGAATATACGAGGGCCATAAACTCGCATATTAAGATTTCGCAATGTAAAAGGGACAGGTGCAATATTTCGGATCTGTTGCCTTACTCTCTTGTCATGTAAAAACAAAGACATGTATAAAATGACAGCGGACGGGAGGCTTAAATATTTGGCTAAGAATTTGTGTAGATTACTGACAATTTCAATTGACTTCAGTTCTCTTAATAAATGTTCTGAAAACCTCTTGCCTGCCCA